>WYDI02141360.1:0-63159 GCA_009867235.2 Psittacus erithacus | reverse complement strand
CTCCCGGCTTCCCCTCCTCCCTGGCAGAGCATGAGGCTCAGAAAGTCCTTGGTCAGAGTGAACATTACTGAGCAGCAGCTAGAAACATCGGTGTTATCAGCGCTGTTCCCAGGCTGAAAGTCAAACCCACAGCACTGCACCAGCTACTGAAAAGGAGAAAAATGACTGCTGCTGCTGAGCCCAGGACAGCCACCTTCTGCATGCTAGTTCAGGATCTCTTTGGAAAATGAAATATGGGACAAAATAGGGAATTTTTGACCTCTGTATGTACAGATTTTACTTAGCTGTTGTCGCTGTGGTATAATAGGAAAGGATTTGCTCTTGTGAGAAGGGATCAATGCGCTGTAATCCCCCTCAGCCTGGTCCAGTACACCATGTGTGGTCTGGGCGCTGAGGTGCTGCTGCAGATGAACTGACTTGTCCATACAGCCAAAATTAACTCCAGGATTAATGCCTGAGCTGACTGTGGAGAGGCTGTTCATCTCACAGAAATGCTGCAGTTGTTGAACTAATGGTACAGTCGCCTCTCAGAAGAGGATGAAACCAAATTCACACAAAATTTCCACAAAACCAAAAAAATCAGATTTTGTTGGGTTTTGGTTCATGTAACAAAAATTATTCCTTTTGTGTCAACTTTCTTGTTTGAATAAATACTTTTATTTATCCAAACCTGACTTTTTTTTCACCAAAGAGTCAAGTCCAACAGCAAAACCACCAGCCTGGTCTTTGAACGTACTGAAGTGAAATGCTTTGATTGCCTTGAGAGGTTTTCCCAGCAATTCCTGAAGCCCATCAACTTCCTTGAATGGAGCTTGGGCCATGGGCCGGGTTGGCTTCCAGGAGCTGAGAAAATCAAGGTTTCATGAAAGAATTCCCAGTCTGTGGCACACCCCACCACCCCACCCAGGGGAGAGGGATTATGGGAACTCCTATCACACAGAGATCAAGCTTCAGTTTAATCACCTCTTGTTAATGCCTTTCTTATATTGGGTTTTAATACATTTTTAATCTGTTTTTCATTCTTCATGTTTTATCACCTGGGTGATCTGAGCAAACAGGAACCAACCTGATGCTGGGACCGAAAAGCAACAGGGGAGGTGTAAAAGCAGAAGCAGAATTTCTCAGGATGGATGCAAGCTGAGAAGTGGTCAGGCAGAAAAACTCTAAACTGGGACTGAGGTAGCTAATGTGACCTTGAGTCCCTGCAGCCTTTTGGTTGCCAATTCAGTTATATTCTCCTTTGTTGAGTAATTATTTCCCTATGCACAACACCAAGCACACTGGAAACTTTTTCTCAGCTATATCCTCCAAATAATGCCACAAACACAAAAAAAGGAAAAACACTGAAAACTTAAACTAATGAGACAGAGAACCTGTCAAAACCCCCTTCTCCCATCCTCCTCCATGCTGAACTTATTTTTCCTTCAGTTCAAAAAGACCCTTATCAACTTTTCAATCTTTCCATGTAAATACACTGACAAGTGTCAGGCCCTGGCAAACCTATAATTAAGGCTGAACACAATTTGCTAATAAAAGCTAAGAAACTCTGGGTTGAGTTTACTTACATTATCCCCACTGGGCACTTTCCATCAGAATCTTTTATCTGCCTCTGCAAATGCCACATTGACATTATTTTTACCAAATCAATCAAACGCGGACACTACACACATTCTCCCCCTTGCCAAGAAGATGCTCTGGCTTCAGAAGTAAAGATTGTTGTTGTTGTTGTTGTTGTCATTGCAGCTTCTGTGACTCATAAAGTGCAGTGAGCATTTGGAAGGAGAGAAAGAATGGGAAAAATAGAGGAGGGGAGAGAAAGAAGGAGAGTTGGAGGGAGAGAGAGAAAAACGTGAGCCAGAGATTGTGGCAGGCTTTACAAATTGGCACAGCCTTATCAACAGCATTTCATGGTTTTCTGGAACTCTTTCAAAGGGAACTTGCCTTTGTGTGCACTGGCTTAAGCTTTACTAATATTTAAAGCTATATTTAAAAGTTTATGAAAATTACTTCTGAGTTCCTCTGTCTCTTACAATTGCTGAGGCCAATGTTTGAGTCTCGCTGTTATCCCACTCGCCCCCCTTCTCCCAAAGTTTCTGTGGTTTTCCCGTCCTCTACGTCCTTCCTTGGCAGGATCTGTGCCTCTCCCTCTCCCTCCCCATTTGCTGTGCTCCCCCCTCCCCATTTCTAGGGGTTTTGTTTGGTGGGTCTGTTTGTAATGGGTGAGGTCCAGCTTTCAGCAGTGCCGCTCTCTACTACATCAGTAAGTATGTAAGTAAATGCATCTATCACGTTCTTTCCCTTGGCTCCCTGCTTGGGCAGAAGGTCATCTGGCTTTTCTCCTTGATTCCCTCTCTGCCCAGCTAGGGCTGGGTCAGTAGAGCATAGTCGGAGACCTCTAACAAGCCACGGTGGCGTCTACATTCTAAAGCAGATGTTGAAGTAGCTCAGGTTATCCTTAGTGCAGACACACACCACTTTTAATGAGATTCAAGGGGAGAAATCATCCCAGCTTCCCACTGATGGATGAAGGACTGGTGCAAGCCTCAGTCTGTGTCCAGATTTGCCGACAGCCGATGCTGTTTGTGTGCAGGTAGGCACTCAGGTACATGCTCTACCTAAGCACCAAAGCTGTCTGAAAGAGGAAAGTCTAAACAGGTTCAACATCTTGGTCTGCAGATATGTGCTTGTTCTGGGCATGGATGGAAGGAAGAAATATGGAGAGGAGGGCTGTCCACCACAGATGTCTAGCAGCCCATTTTTGAGTGTAGCTCTTCCAAAGGACAGTGGTGATACTTGGGGTAGGGTTTGCCTGTCTCCTGTGTGATGGCTGTGTCTGAGTCACTCACCCTTTTTAAAGCATCATGATAACACAGACAGCTGCAGAGAATTGCCTCTTAAAAAAGCCCATTTTGATTCAGGGCTGTTGATGCAGCTGGAGGGAGCTGTATCATATTTGCATCTTAGAGGACTAAATAAGGGTAAGATGAATCTTTTCTAGGATAAATGACTTCAAGAAGTTCAAAGATGTTAGATCCCAGTTAATACAGTCTAAAAGACTTTTCACATTAGAGTTTCAGTTTTATCATAAGAAAATCATGTTAGCTAATGTAGTCCCAAACATAGCGTATGTAACAGTGGCCATACTGGTTCAAGCCAGAGAGCCCTGCTGGTCCAGCATCCTATTTCCAACAACAGTCAAGAGTAAATGGTTAAAAGGAAGAATTAACTACTTAAAGAGGGGAAAATAAATTCTCTCTACCTCCAGCAATCATTGATGTAGACATCTTCAGACTACATTTATGCAACCAGGTTTAATAGCCCCCAGTGTGCCCATCTGTTGAAGCTTCTCCCTTTTATTTTTTTGTTTTTAAACCAAAAGCTTGTAGTTTGGTTATCCAGCAGCAATGTCATGCTTTCCTAGTTTAGACCCAGCTGATGGAACCATGGGTGATTCTTTGTCCTTCCAGTGTCTTGGAAAGTCCCTGCACTGCACCTGGGGCTATTTGGTGGAGTTAGGATTGCTTCAGACAGGATCATCTTCTATAACTTTGCTGTGACTTCAAAAGAGCTAGGCAAATGCTCCATATCTGAGGAAATGACCCCCCTACTTTGCCTTATCCTGTGGTATTAAAAAGAGCAGCTTTGGTGTAGGAGAATGTCGAGCAATGTTCTCATCTCTCAGTGCTTAAAAGTGTATAGGAATGAACCACAAGGAAAAGCTGTAAATGGCTTCTACATCCCATAGTGTAGCAGTTATAAGCAAATCCTTTATATAAATGAACCCCAGATCCTTTAGATTCCCTTTGAGGAAATCTTGTCTTCTGGTAGCTGGAATTGCAATGGTGGGAGTGACAGAGGTAGTGGCTGGGAGACATGGCTGTCTGCTGGAGATAGGATCAATGTTCCTTCAAGGGACAACTGCAAATCTGGTGTTACAGTCAGATTAGAAATTCCCTTAGATTTCACTGGTGTTTTTGGGGAGAGAAGGAAACTAGATTTAGAAAAATATGTTATATGTACCTATAAATATTTATAAACCTTGTGTATAGATAGAAATGCCATTTTATGTGGTAGAAGGTATAGTATGCTTTAATGCATTAATCAACACAGGACTGATGAAGTGTGTGCGATCATCTCTGTTTTACAGAGCAGGGGAAGGTTAAGTAAGTGATTTGCCTGAGGCCAGAGAATAAATCAGTGTCCAAGATGGTATGAGAGAGGAAAAGGCTCCAGTTCAGTGTGGTTCCTTAACAGAACAGGCAATACCAGAAAGAAACAAAGCCCAAGCAAAGGGCAGTGGTGGCTTGTCAATCCAGCGTCCATCGTTTTGCTAAGACGCGTTGGTACGGGGGAATGTCTTCTGCTCCCTCTTCTCTTATCTCATCAGATAAAATAGCAGCCAAGGCTTTCCTTTCATTCGCTACACACCTGACTCACATGTGTCTCTTTTTCACACTTTCTATGTACGTGCTGGAAAACTGTCTTCTTTTTATGTTCTGAGGTCAGACATCTCAGTGTGGGAAGTTCATACCCTGGGCTCAATTACTCTGCAACAACAAGAAATATTGCACCAGGCTGATCCTGTCATCCCAGCTCCCACTTTGTGAAAAACACAAGTGTCTATTAAAAAGTAATGATCACGCACACAAAATAATTAGTGTCATTATTAGTGCTGTGGAGTAACCTGCAGGACCCAATTAAGATCTGAACCCTATCACGCCAGGTTAGGGAAACATGCATTAATACACAGTTTTGGCTTTGAAGATTCTGCATTCTTAATGAGTGGAATTAAGAATGGGAAAAAGGAACTTACTCTCCCTAGTTCTCAGGTGGAGCATTGGGACCTGGATGTATTAAGTGAGTTGCCCAAGGTCACACAGGCAGTGTCAAAGACAGAGGCTGAACTTGTGTTCCTACATCCTGATCAAGAACTATGAGAAGGAGCTTATAACTATGACGAGTCTTTAATACAACAGGGAAAGTAATAAACAGAAGAAAGAGCTTGGGAAGGAAAGAGGGAGGGAGGGATGTGTGTGATTGCATCTCTCACAGCCAGGCTTTTCAACGACTAATAACAACTGCTCTTAACTGAGATGCTCTGGGGGATGTGTTATTTTATCCCAAGCCACTTAAAGAGCCAGTTCATATTAGAAAACTCCGAACCTATAATCTAATGCCCAAATAACAACATTTGCTATTAAGTCACTGTAAGGAGAACATGTATATATGCGTGTGTATATTTACAAATATATACACATAAAGTGTTTAAGTTATTTAACCTACATCTATATGTATATATAATAACACATGCACACACACACCCTGCCCTGACTTAAAGTAATATGGATAAATGAAGAGTGGGCCTAGCACTGCAGCCTGGAAACAGAGATGATTTAGAAGGTGCTGTTAACATTTTTAACCAAAAAATGTTTCATTGAAGTTCATGTTTTGAAAAGCTTTGCTCAGAGTTAAACACTTAAACCATGGCAGAATTCCCCATTCTGTAATCTTCAGAATAAAATACTGTTAATTTAACTTTTTTTTCTTTTTCTTTCAAAATATAATGTACTTTTTGCATAACTTTTTGGTAAGATTTGGGGTTGATACCAAATATAAAATATTTCAAAGTTAGCAAAATTTTAAATTTAAGCTGTGGGATGAAAAATTATAATGAATATAATGATAAAGTTTATATTCTAAGTGAAAAAAAAGTCAAAGTGATAAAAAAACCACCTCATGAAATGGAAAATTTGGTTCCTCTATCTGGGAAATAAAGTCCCCTCTGTCCGTGTGGTTCAGCTCCTTGTGATAAATGCATTTATAAAAATATAATATACTTTCCTTTCCACAAACAGTGGTTTTTATTGCATGAGAGAGACCTGCTGCAGTGAAGAGCTGGGTCAGGCAATGGGAGAAGGGTTTAATTTGCAGCCCTTGTGGTTATCAGAAGCTCTTGCACTGCAGACGTGGATTCTGGCTCTGCTTCTGGCAGAGGTTTCCAGCCAAACCTTTTTGTGTTGGTTTGGTACAAGTGGCCAGTTGTGGGCTTCCTGTCTTGGGGGGAGCCTGGAGATGCTGAGCTTCTTCCACCAAATGGCTCAGCTTTGTCCTTAGAAAGGATGCTGGAGAGCAGCTTTCTCCTTGCCACAAAGTGGACACCTTAACACTTTTCACCTCAACTTTTCTGGATGTCAATCTCTGAAGAAGTGAAGCCAAGAAAACCCTCTCAACATACAGAGGCATTACAGAGAGAAAAGCATAAATACCTGCAGCGCCTTCAAGCATTAAATTGATGGGCATTGAGGAAAAGCCTACATGGAAATGAATCATTCTGTCTTGGGGCAAAATCATGCTAACATGCAAAAAATATTGTCTTGAGGGTCATGCATCACACAGGGAAGAAAGTAAAATTCAGAAGAGCTTGTACGGCTATGGGAGCTCTGTCCAGCCTCTGCAGAGATTGTGGCCTTATAGGAAGAGAAAAAAGTGAGTGTGTATTTGCATTTCTTTTGCAGGATGGATGTGTGCAGAACAGCAGCTTTAATCCTGGAAGTTCCAAAGTGTTGGACGCTTGACTTGGAGATCTGAGCTAAGGTTGTTTGATGTACTTTGTTTTTGCATCTCTTTACACAGGCGCATTAGATAGGCAGCACGTATTTACATTCTGGGTTTATGAAGTTGGAGCTGGACGTTTTTCTAAATTACTGTGAAACCAACACTTTTCACATCCTGTTCAGTCATTTTGGGCATCCTCATTTGCACCTCAGCGGGCGCAGTCGTAGCTTTGACTTCATTTCTGTCTTTCTGCTACATTGGCGGCTCTTTCCCGTTTTCATATGCTTCCATCTCCTGGTTGAAGTGACCTTTCCCATTCACCCTGAAAATTCCACCCAACCGAAAAACTAGTCCTGCCTCCAGGCCTGTAACAGTGGCCTCTATATCCCCGGACAATGGGGTGAGGAAGGCAAGAAAAGGGGCATTCCTGCAGGTCCTCTGTGTGTGGATAACAAACAGGGCACAAGAGGCAGGCATGTAAATCAGAAATCACTCCATTAGCTTGTTAAGCATTTTGGAGTGACACCAGGTACATTAGGAACTGGCAGCCACAATGGAGGGATCCTGGCCATTTGATATTCATGAGATGAAGAAGGTTTAGGAAGAGAAAAGGAAGGGGGAGGGAGGGATGTGGGCTTTCTAATGTAAACACCATTATCATTTGAAAATCAATTAGCTCCTTGCACCGAGGGAATGACGAGACTTAAGGCCCTTTTCTGAACTGCTATTGTGAGCCTGGGTTATTTACTTTAATTAAGAGGAGACAGAGTGGATTATTGTCTCAAACTAAGGAGCTGGGAAGAGTCAGAAAATTACACTCTACCTCACTGCACAACAAAGCCAGAGTAAGAGACAGGCTCCAAACCCAGCAAAGTCAGAAAGAAATTTGCCTTTAATCTGGATTTGTCCTACATAAGGAGCAGTCAAAAGGAAGCAAGCTTCGGAGCCTTCTTGCTAAGCACCAGGCATGATATTGGAGTGGCTGTCACTGTCAGCCCTTCTGTTGAAACTGAATGTTGGGATTGGAAGGGGATTTTGCCCAAGAAAGGGGTAAAGTTTGAGAGCAAAGGTTTGTTTTGGCCTAAAATTTGACACAGTGAATTGTCAGGAATGGGGCTGCATTTCCTCCTGCCTTCTCCAACGCAATGACGGAGTGATGCATTGCTTTAGAAAAGGTAGCTAGTGGTGCAAAGATGTCTCTCCTGAATGAAGATGCTGATGTTTCCTTGGCTGATATTTAATCCGAAGAGCTTGGATTAAAAAAACAGGAAAAAAAAAGAAAAGAAGGAAGAAAGAAAGGAAAGGAATTTGGCAAGTGACTAATCCACAATATTGTCTAATTTGGCACACGGAGAAACACCCCCCTGAGGTATCTAGTACTGGGATGTTTCAGCTCTGCTTTGCATTGCCCAGTCTTACTCTGCATACTCTAAATATGTATTAAGTCAGTCGAGCATGGCAGCTGCTGAAGGAGTTGCCACAGTTTACTGGGTAAATAATGATCATTTTTTAAATCACCTAAGTTCATATCTATCCCAAAGACCATGGCAGTGGCTTATGGGAATGCTGATTTGCATATTAAAAATTTCCTTGGATGCATTTGCGATTGCTGTGCCTCCCCTCTGATCGCTGCATGCTCCAGTTTTAAATCTGGGGCCTGATTCTGCTCTCAGTTAGGAATGGATGACTATGGAGTGTCACCACTGAAATCAGCAACATGAAGTCAAACTGAGGAACCATTCTGCCCAATGAGTTTTGCAAGGAATGGAATTTGGTGCCAAGGATTTTTTTGCTCTTTTGCAACCCTAAAAATAGTTCCTTGAGAGCTGAGGAGCACCTTTTTTTGGGAGCGGTATGTGGGATGGATTAACCAAAGATGAGCTGTTGTCCAACCTTCATGTTGAGGTACGGCACAGCCAGATTATACGTAAACGATTCCAATCAGGCTCTACTACACCTCTAGAAAACATCTTTCTATTATGAGGCTTTGGGGTATATATATATATATCTTTTTTGGCCCATGGAGGGAAATAGTATCTTTTTTTTGGAACTCTTGACATACATCCAAGCTCATCAACTCCTAATTTTTTGCAGAACCGGAACTATTCTCTGTGTGTTATGGTCAGAGACACCTTGGCCTACAATGAACCCAGAAACACAGAGCTCTGTAGACAAATGGATGGGAAGGCTTTTCCAAAGGCCCTGGGGATCAAAACACTCATTACTTTAGGCGTCGCGAAGAAAACATACACTTTTACATATAGCTGGTCAGAATTCTCACAGGCATCAGGGTTCCTTTCCTTCAGACCATGGACTCTTCCTCTCCTTTGCAGCTGGATTCTTTCTTATTCCTTTGGTCGTGCAATTTAACTGGATCTTTTCCTACGACAGCCATTCCCTCTTTTCTGCTTATTTCTCATGGACAAGTGTCTACCCATGCTCTATAGGCCTTGTTGAAATGCCTGCTGTAGCTTTGGAGTTCAGCTAGACAGACGTGTGACTGTGTCCCAGCTGAGTTTTGACCCATCTCTTTCACCTCACATGAATCTGTACCTTTTCCAAGCTGGGTAACTAGGCCAGACCTAGTGACCTGTACATTGGATCTGCCCCTTGACTCTTCAGCTGCCTCTTCTTGCTTTATTGGGGAAGGTCTACCCTGTGCTATAGCGTGAGGTACACAGACCTCCAGGTGAGGTCACATTAACATGGTCAAAGGGTGGGTGTTTTTATGACTCAGTATTAACACTGATCTCAGTTATTCCCCTTCTGGGGGTTCTTCAGTTGTCTCCCCATTAACTAATGGAAAGAAAATTGCCCCTTGTGAACGACAGAGCTAAGCAAGGCTCACCTCTTTCTACTCTCACTGACCCTGCATACCAAGGCACCATCACTAGGTGTCATATGGTAGTGGAAGTAGAAGTACAAACACACATAAGTGAGGACCAGGGCCCAGGTGAGAAATGAAAATTCCATAGAAGCGAGGGCCTAATAGCCATGAACCAAGCTTAGAAACTCTTGGAGATGAAGAGCAGGACTCAGTGATGCCCTTAAATGAAGCATCACCATAAAAAAGATGAAGATTGTGCTGTTGGTGTCACATCCTGGAGGACCTGGGCAGGTGTAACATAAGACAGATGCTCAATATTTGCACTCCTCCTCTGGCAGGGTATAGCTTTTAATACTTAGTGACAATGGGCACAGATAATGCATTCATTCCAGTCTTAGCTCTGTACTTGCTGGATTAAAGTGAGTTCTTTATGTATATATTGTCTGGTTATTGTACTATTATTTTGTGATCTTTAATATACTTAATTGTATTAGAAATGGTGCACTGGAACACTTTTCATCATTGTTAACATGAAAATAAATAAAAGAAGGATTTTGTTTTCCTCTCAGGAGTAAATAAAATCCTCAACTGGAGTTCAGGTCAATAGACCCACAGGGCTGAGCTGCGGGCTGCAGACAGCATGCATGTGTGTGCATAGATGACTACACACAAGTGTGCCACCTATATTTGCATTCCTGCAGCTGTTCATTATTTGTACCGATTATCCAGTGAAGAGAGCACAAACGTATGCAATTGAGACACAATAATGCAGGGATATGAAAGCAACAATCCATCAGTTCAAGTGTGTTTGGGTTTAAGGAGAAGGGGACGAACTGATAAATTCACTGATTTATTCTCGCTAGCTCTCGCTGTATTCTGTTGCAGCCCCTGAGCCACTGGAGCTGCTGGAGCTGACAGTGATTTGTATCAGCTGCAAGATCCGGCCTGGAGCTTTTAAGTGTATGTCAAGCACCTCCAGCACTTTATGAATCTTTTTGGATGGAGTTTTCCAAATCAAAATCTGACGGAAAGGCAAATCCATTAAGAAAGCGAGCACATGCTCGGCTGTGTTTCATGTCTAGGGATTCCTATCATGCTTATTGAGGTCCTGCTCAGTTTTGACTATCCAGCTGTACAGAGTCATGGGCTATAACCTGGAAGAGCAACCATGGTCTCATTCCAGAAGAATCAAAACCTCTCTAGACACTGATTGGGTTGAACTGATGAGCATAGTAAGGAGATGACAATAAAGCTGTTAGTGGCCATCTCCTATTCTTATAGTCAGGACATAGGGCTGTCCTGACAGCCTTTAGAGCTGTGTGGAGCAACATTTTCCTGCGTGCTCCAGTGCTGTTGCATGACAGAACACTGGAAAGCCCATTTAAAGAGACAGAATGGCTTGACCATAGACATTTTGGGTTGTGGTACCATCACTTAATTGTAAGCTTAAAAGCATAGAGATATGAGACATAACATGACATACCCAGGACTGCACTGAGATAAGGGTAAAGGAGGTGAGAGAAAACAAGCCAGCAGCAAGGTGGAGGGTACAGAGGGCTGGGACCCAGGGGCTGCATTCCTGCCTGTGCTGGGGACCTGGGGTAATTCCCTTCTTGTCTCTGTTTCCCATCTATCTTTTGTGAAGTTAATTATAATCTCACTGCAGCAAAGGGTAGGGGCTCTTTCAGGACCCATGAAGACAGTTGACCCTACTTGCTAGGATAAGTAGGTAAAAGTAATGGGAATGAGCCCTGGGGGAAGGTAGGGGCTGAGGGAGGAGGGGGGAGATGGGTTGGTTCCCAGATCACAGACTGAAAAGTTTTCCAGCTCAGGAAGGTGAAGGAGGGCTCAGACAGGAGCTACTTGGCATGTGAAGGAGATGTTCCCCTGAGGGGTCCAGCTGCCTAATTTGCAGGAGGGCAGAATTGTTTTGTGGAGCTGCCTTATTCTTATTGGAAAATAAAGCTAATTTTGGAGCCTAAGAGCCTAACCTGTTCTGGCCAACAGGAAGGTTGCTGGCATGAGTCATTGTCAGCCTACAGAATATCTTGTTTAGGTGCAGCGCCCTGTATGGTGGGTACTGAACCTTCATAGATTTTGCTATTGTCATGATTTAATACTAATCAGGACTCTCTACTGCATCCTTTGCTTTCTCCTAGATGGGTTAATTATAAAGGCAACTTGCTAAATTGAAGCACTGGTATAAAGTCAGTGAAGCTAAAACAGCAAAGACCTGACACCTTACAGGTCAAGGGCAGATCTTGTCGGTGAACAATTTACTATAGGTTTAATTCCACTCCATGGACTCTATAAGCAAGAAGCTCACACTGGCATCTGAGCTGGTGAACTGGTGAGAGATGGGTGAATAACATCTTGCCTCCAGAGCTGTGTGAAGCTGCTGGGGATGCTGGTTTGGGTGGAGGGAGGCATGTGATGAAGCTCGGTGTTCAAGCTGAATAGAAGTGACAAATCCAGCTGCTGGTCCTGCAGGGATGCTGAAGCAAGAAGGATTTCTCTGTAAGAGCTCCTGTGAGGTTTGTTGTTTCCTGCTGGTAAGGCTGCAGGACATCGCAGTGAAAGGCTGACCTCTCTGCAGAGACTCTCTGCACTAACAGCTTCCTCAGAGCTGCTGCCCTGTTTCCCCCAAGGAGTTTCCTGCCGGAACTCCGTGCCTCCAAGGATGTTTGCCTGGCAGGTTGCCTGGCAACCAATTGCCCTTGGTCCTCCCTGGATCATAGGACCATAGGATTACTTAGTTTGGAAGGGACCTCAGGATGTCTCTATGTGACTTCCTTCTCCACACAGGGTCAGGTACGAATTCAGATCAGCTTGCTTATGGCTGCATGTGAGCTGCTGGGTATTTGTCTGCCTTACGCAGGAACTGCTGCTCTCCTGTACTGGCCTTTGACACCCTGGGCTTTATGGTTCATGGGTGGCCAGGTCCAAACCCAGCAGCTCCCAGTCTTCCAGACTGCTGAGGATGCAGAAGCCATGCTGCCAAATTAGACTGCCCCCAAGTTTCATGTTATTTCTTCCCAAACAGGATTTGTTTCTTCTCCTTCCACATCCTTCTTTCCTCCAAACAAGCCTTTCTCTCTCCCTCTTGCTTTCTTTGTATATAGTCGAAATTAACCCATATCAGAATAGATGTCCTTTTTTTTTCCTGTTGGAGTAGAATATTCAGGTTACGAACAGTTTGGTGACTGACATTTCTCTTTTCAAGATGTGAGGAAGATGGTTGTGTGGGCTCAGGATCAGATATCACAGAACAAATACTGACTTAACCATTGATTTCTCCTAAAACAAGGGGGAAAGTCACTTAAAATAGGGAATTCTTTGCTGCAGGATTTTATGGATACTGAAAGTTTCCTTGGATCAGAGTTTGCTAGGATAAATTCCTGGAGGAAGACCCACCGAGGTCCTTGGCAACAAAAAGTTCACTCATGGCTCAAGAAATGCACAAACCACCACATATTGCTCTTGTTTGTAGGAAAACGACAGCATTTCCTTTTTCTTACACTTTACTCATTGTAAGGGGTTGTCTTAGATGGAATATGGGGCAGGAGGAGTATTGTTATGTTCCGTTGTTGGGCTTTGTCTTGATTTGCCCCGTGGGATGAGCTGCTATATGCCCTTGGATCTTGGCTTCCCAGTTGCCTGCGTACAGTGTGATTGCTTCTGGAACATGGGCTTGAGCTTCTTTCCTATGGAAATGAATGTACTGGTTGTGGCTGGTACATCTCTGGTATGCTGCATAGGCTGATATGTGTAGCTGAACTGTGGGTACATGCAGGCCCAGAAGCTCAGAATCACTCCTATGTCTGTAATGACGCTATTACTATGCACAACCCTCAAACACTCCCTATTTCCTTTAACAGAGCAATGATCATCCTCTTTATTGACCCATAGGTCTCTGTATCATTAATACTCTATTGACTTAACTTTGGATCAAGAAATGGCCATGCATGGCTGTGAGTGAGAGTCTGCAGAGTTCATTCAGGTTGGGTTCACACAGAAGCCTCTTTCATGCCATACCACACATTTCCTCCCACCCCCATTTTTGGCTGACTACTTCTGCATTTCCTCCTCCCTCTTTCTTTTCCCTTCAGGGAAACCTTTAAATAAAACCTTTCCCAGACTGTCATTTGCCTCTACAGCTCTGCTGAAAACCCACAGTAGCATTGTTCAAACAGCAACTGGGTCACCCTTATACCACTCACCAGCACATTAGGTCTTAGTCTGCTCCACACTGATCCATGGAAAGAGGAGGCAAATAATGAATTGAAGCACATGCCATAGGGGGGGAGCCTGGGTTTGAGATCCACAGGATTAGGTGTGTTAGCAGCGCTATATGTAACCCTGACATACAATCAGCAAAGTAAAATATTCATTATTGCCTGACTGTCAGCTGAAGACAATTTCAATTATTCTGGCATTTCAATGGATGAAGAAGCCCTTCAGGCTGGCTCATGAGATTAGACTTAAAGGCTCTGCAAATTAAGAAAGTTGCAATCAGTATATTATCTGACAGGCAGCTGCGGAATATACTCCAAGAGGGAGGGGAGGAAGAAAGGAAAAAAAAGAGACAAATTGCTATATTCAGGTTGTGGTTTTGATATATCAATTTGCAGCTTTAACATATGCATTTGTGAAATAATTGTTTTGCATTATTTAAATCAGCTTTAACAGCATCGGTGTGAAGTTTCCAGCTCCTGTAGCTTGAAAGGTCAGTTTTTCTTTTGCCTCATGCTTTCTTTGAAAGACTCGTTCTGGTTACAGGAGGGAGAAAATTGAGCATTGCTGGAAGAACAAATCTTTCTGAAAGTTATTCAAATATTATTCTTTATGGCTGTTGATCATAAAATTCCATTGGAGGCAACATTTGTAATGTCCCCAGGTTAATTTTTATAATAGGATCTCAACCTCATTTTGCTAGATATGCACAGATGTGGTAATTTATCACCTTATATGGCCTTTACTGCTCCTGTCCGACGTGTTAAGGAGAGTCATTTATATCACCATAGCTTGCCTTTTGAGAGCTTTTATCTCCGAGTTTCCCAAACTGTTTCAACATCTTTACCAACAGCAGTGCAGAACCTGTTTGCTTTCCCCAGTTATATGACTCCGTGTGGGCAGAAATGCTGACGGCTGAAAAATGGGTGAATTTGAGGCATTTCTGGTGAAGAACCAGTATAGATTAGTAACAGAACGTGCATATTCTCATGGGGTGGGGTTTTGAGTTGTACCTTTCAGGAACACTATACAGAAAAGACAGATTTGTCTCAGGAAGGGAGCAGGTGAGTTGTGACCTAGAGTAGTTGGTGAAAAACAGTGGTTGGGTTGTGGCAACGAGGGCTTGAGTGAAGGCAATGACTGGGAAGGTCTCACTGAAGACTGGGCCATGCTCTCATCATTGCTGCCACCCCACCTAGCTATGCTGAGTTGCATTTACCATAGAGCACCCTACAGCCGCACTATGTAGATGTAAAAGTGATTGCAGCCCAATGAGGCAGTTAATATGCCTCTAAGTTGCCTTTGGTGATGCCCACCCTACATTTTAAGGGTATGTGCCCAGCTGTTAACCTTCAATCTTGCTAAAAAGAGTAGTTTTGCATGACTAGTGTCATGCAAAAATGTCAAGGGGAGACTCTAAACAGAGTATGAATTTGTGAGTGCACTTGAAGGCATATTCTTCTGTGGTGCAGATGAGATTCACATGTCTTAAGAGGCTCTTTCCACTTCTTGCTCTTGGTCTTCAGTCTCTGGTACACGTGACTCAAGAAAGTGAGTGGTTTCCTCTGCAAATAGTATTATGACTGCTCCACAAAGGCTGTTAAATCCTGAGTTTTTAGTTTTTAAGGAATTTTCACGCCAGTTCTCTTTTATATATTAATGAAATAATGGACTGGAAGCAAGACCTCACCCTTTTTCTCTCTTGCTTGAGACCAGTACCAGGCCTAATACTGCACAGGATTCATCTTACCCATGTTTGCAACATGGAGGGAAATATCTTAGATCCACACTGTAGTCACTAAGGAGAAAGAGACTCCAGGAGTCCAGACTGTTTTATCCTAAGGTTGACACCTCACTTCAGGCAGGGGAATCATGATCTAGAAGTTCCTGTTTCTCTCCAGTATCTCTAAAGGAAACCTTGATTACCAGCTCATATGCAGATGTTTAAAGCTAGGTGAGATAAACACCACCCATTTCTTTGCCTGCAGAATGGTTAAACCATACAGCCTTCAGTACAGAGATTGTGTCTTAACATGGATGTGTAGAGTAGAAATTACAGCGTTGGTAGATCTTGGCTGGAACCGCTAGAGATGATAACAGTGATAATCATGATAGCAGCAGTGACAACAGACATAAATCTGATGCAAGGGTCCATCAAATATACGATTTCCACTACCAGTCATCCTTAATAACTTTCACTTACCAACCTAATTTTAATCGCATCAACTTTAGCGGAGACTTCAGTCACTTCTGCGGAGCTATTTTCAAATGATAGTAATATAAATATGACTTTGATCTGTAGATCATGTGATACCAAGAAGACTGGTGTCTGCAGGGTTTTACGTCCAGGTTGTGACCTGTTTCTGGATGAATAAAATGGTGTAAGTAGCATCTTGGAAGTTACGCTTTGAATGTTGGAATACAAAGGTCTTCATTTCCAAGCACAACCACTGATTCCCAGAGCCTCTGGTTTTGACTGGCTTGAACTTAGATGCCTTTATGAACTTGATTTCTGAGTTTTGAGTGCCCCCTTTCTGAAGCCCAGGCTCTGATAAAGGATCTTTTGTTGCCAACGTACAATCAGACATCCCAAATCTCTGCCTATCAGAAATCCTTGTCGAGGATCATCCAATCAGCATCTTGTAAACTGCACACTTTTGTTTCTTTTTAAAGTGAGATTTTGACCTATATTTGAAAAATAAATAATATTGGAATTTGAGACCAGTATTTTTTACTGACGATTCTTCTGGAATATTCAGCATTGCTTATGTGTGTTGTTCCTCTCTTCCCTCCCCCACCTTCCCAACTTTGGCTAGCAAAGCTGTAAACAGACCCTTAAAAAAATGAAAACCTCACTAGCAATTTACCCCACAGTTATGCATCTTTCTGCTTTGGAGAACATTTAGCTAAAATTAGATGACAGCTCCATACCCTTAGAACCAGTGTTATGTTTTTCCTCCATTTCTGATCTACATAATTCAAAACAAGGAAATGTTAGCAGGTAAAACTGCAGGGTAAAACCTTTGGCTGCTGGAAATATTTGCATTTATTAGGCTAACAACTGTAAAGCAGATATGCACATCTTTAGACTTCCTCATTCTTGCCTTATTAAAAAAGATCTTTGAAATTCAAAAGCTTCCATGTAAATGTTGTGGAGGGTTTTTTTTTTCCTTCCCTTCCCCTGATGCAGATGATTGTACTTGGGTGGCTTAAAAAAACAGAACCTGGAACCAAGCACCTTAACACATCACTGCTGGTTAAAATCCAGACCTGGTCTAGAGCTAAAATTTGGCAATGGCTGAAAAGAGGGTCCCCACCATCTCCTTCAGCCTCATGTGTTTGAACGTTTCCATAGTACACAGGCTTGTTAAGGAAGACTGGCTTGTTTTGGTCCATTTGCTTGGAGGTAGTTGAGAGCTTCTCACTGGTCTTTTTCCAGCTCTGTGGTGTTGTGTGTTGCATAAGCAGCCCTTGGGCTGCTGACCTCTCCATCTGATGCAGAGGGCATTACTGCTGGAGGACAGGCCACCATATCCACCCCTGCATGCACTGGAAAGCAGATTTCCCCAGTTGCATGCTACCATAGTCACTCCTGATGGCTATCCTTTGCTTTGGGAGGTAGGGCATCGAAAGCATGCTTCAGTCTGTGTCTGGATCAGACCTTGACACCTTCTCCAGGAACAGTGTCTATTAAAAACTTGTGTAGACTACCAGATCTGCAAAGATGTCTTATTCAAGGACATTTTACCATATGAGGAACTCAGACAGTTGAGCATGTCGGTGGTGAAAACCAATGAACTCTGTTAGCTGTTGAAGCAGGGCAAAAGCCAGCTCAACCTTCAACACAAAGAGGACTGGATTTTCATGCCTCTGTCTGTATTTTTCCATGTTGTGTACAAGATATGTCACGCAAGATCATCCTTGAATCACAATTACAAATGCTTAATCAGTAACTCCAACTAATAAAGTATCCCTTGCGGCCTTTTCAAGAAGCTATCGATCGATAACAGAGAATTAAACAAAACAAAACACAGAAGAATGCTTCCCCTCCTATTTACAGAAGAAAATGACTCACAAGGGACAGTTTCTTGTCTTTTCACGATACAAGGGTAATGCCCTTCATGGCAAACACTGGAGCTTGAGCCCAGACTTTTATAGATGTTGTGTTGATGTATTTTCTCATGGGAAACACTGGACTAGTCCAGACAAGCATCTGTGATTTCTAAGTGGACTGAGGCAAGGCTGAGGAATTTCGAAAGGACACCCCAACTGAGTTTTAATGCTTCATGGGATAACACCAAGTGACAGTCTTCAAAGGACTTGATAGAAGTTATTCTTATTTTGAAGCTGAAGGGAACTAATTCCAGAATTTGACAATAGACGAGCGAGCTAACTTTATTAATCCAACTTAGGGCTTCTTTTTCCCTACTTCTTTCTTTTCCTTGGATCGGTTTCCCTGAACCAGTTAAATTGCAGGAGCTTACTTCAATATGGCTAATGCTCTAAACGTTTGAGTTTTATACTAATTAGTGCCAATCCACTCTCATTTTTTTTCTTCAGTGTGAAGACTACTGCCCACAGTAACTGACTGAAACTTAACATAAAAGCAAGCTAAAACAATTAAAGTGGGAGAATATTTGATTAAGTAGCTCATTGATTTATAGTGGAGTAAATTGAAATTGATGGGACAGAGAAGTTTTCTTTTTAGTAGCAGCCATATATTACGCTCATTATCAGAATCTTTGGGCTCTTTGTGCTTTTGTGATAAAAACCCTATGGTTTAGGGATAGTAACTCTGGTATTTATTACTCTTGCATTTTTTTAAGGCTTTTTTTTTTCCTTTGTTTTGCTTTTTCTGCTTCCGGTGGTAAATTATTAAGACCACATTGAAAAATCATATGGAGTAAATACATTGCCAACCAACCAGTGGCTGTTTGACATCATTTAAACAGCATTAATCCTGACAGCTATGCCGGGTGAAAAAACAAACACTCCAGAGTTTTGTTTGGGTGACAGGGATTAAACCTCTCCTCAGGGAGGTTTTGACACTGAAGCAGGAGCTCGCTGGGAGGGAGGTTCATGTACTGGAACTCTGTGCTGGGCACTGGGAAAACCCATCACACATCGGGGAAAAGGGATGAAGTCACTCTATAGTGCACCACCAGAGCAAGGAACATCCGCAAAATTGACGAGTCTCAGGCTTTTGGTTTATCCACCAAATTCTGCAGGTGTCAAGTAGTGCTCATTTCTGGTAGTAGGGACGGGGTGAGGAAAGAGGTTATTCCACCTTTCCCCATGCCCTGAAGGGAGTTTTACAGCCCTCCTCAAGATCTACTGTGAGGTGTCCCTGCCCATGGCAGGGGGGTTGAAACTGGATGGTCTTAAAGTCCTTTCCAACCTGAACCAACCATTCTATGATTCTATGATTTTATGCTTGTGATGGGGAGAGAAAAAGAGCAAAGCTCCAATGCACAAAAATATTGAGGTGTCATCTTATGAAACGCAAATGTAAAGAAACTTGGCCAAGGACACAGAGAAAATCAGTTGCAGAACGAGTGAGCCAGCTACAGATAGATCATCACTGAAGAGTACTCTGCGACCCAATAGGTACATGCCTCCTACCAGCATGCCCTGCATACTCCCGATACATCTGCCTAAGGCTTCCTTATAACCTTTTCGCGTGGCTCAAACAAAAAACTGGAGTAGAGGGGAAAAACCAGACTCAGTCTCCTGTAAATATTTAACTGTTTGAATAAGGGAGGGGTGCTTTTATCCGTCTCCACACGCATCACACATACGCACATTTTCACTCTCAGGCTTACAGCGATGCCTGCTTAGAATCCTGTGCAGGATGATTTCTGAACGAAAACACGTGCAGTGATCCAGGCTATTGTCTTGCAGCTGATCAAGGAGAAACAAAAGAAATAAATAGGAAATAAGCCACCTTATTAATGAACATAAACCTTGCTGTTAGGAATTTGTTTAAAAAAGTATTGCACTTTCCAGCAAAGGAAGTGGTAAAGGCAGAAACCCAAGGCAAAGTTATACAGCTCGACCAGATAGAGCTGATGAAATCAGCTCCTATTTTCCCCTCAGCGTTCGTTCTGCTGCCAAGCGTCCTCGCCATGGAGTTGGGAGACTCCAGGACCATCTGTTCAGCTTTTCAGAAACCTCCTTTTCAACAGCGGGGCTCTGTTTCGTGGCATTTCTTCCCAGAGTATTACCTTTTTTTGCGAGGACATCTGCTTGAAGGTCAGCTCGAACAAAAGTATTGTCTTTCAAAAGAGAAGCAAACCCGTGCCAGGAGTGGGGCTGAGTGGGGAGAGAGAAGGACAAGGAAGACGCATTTGTCACTCATTTGGTTTGTACCCTACCAGTCCCTCCCTTCTTTCCTTGAGGCTGTGACACCAAGAGGAACTTGAATATGCCTCTTACTTCCAGTACTGCTCACCCCAGGGGTCCAGAAATCACAAGTCAAACTCTTCAAAATTACAAGCTTGGGTTAAAAGCCATGAAACTGCTGTAAAAATTACATTTCAGGGATCTTTCTCTTTTCATTCTGCCTTCAGAGACTTACGCCTGCGTCCTGCTTGTTTCAGGATTCCTCTGCAGCAAAGGAAGGTTGAAAAATGCAACGTTTTTCAGTTGAGTGTGAGACAGCTCCATGGGAAGGAGAGGTGGAACTTCATGTAAAATGCTTTTACTGCAAGGGACGCGGTGGTGTCTGCAACCCAGTTTTTTGCTCAGCATTGAGGGTGAGGCAACCTTAGGACTCAATCTTAGAAGGTGCTGAGGATACCCCTGCAAATGCAAAATGGGGATGCTCAGCTTATCTTCATCCTAAGTGTCCTTTAGAGGGAAAAGAACTTGATCTAGAAGCTGAAAGAATTCATTAGCTTTTAGGGGACCTAAGCTCTGCTCAGCAGTTCCCATGACAAGGTAGGAGTGATCTTAAATCATAGCTACCTGGAAGGTTGATGTGTGATTTCTGCATACCTGTGCAGAGACAAGTACCTACACAGGGTGCTTCCTGCCTTGTTAGAGGCCAGCACTTGCAGATTGGGTTGCTCTCTGCAAGTGTTTGTTCCAGTAATAACAGAGGAATCCTCAAAAACTACTTATGTTTAGACTTTCATCTTCGTGTGGCTAAAATCAAGAATATCTAGCCCGATGCCTTGCAGTTAATGTGGGTATGATGCTCTCTCTGGACACAATGATTGACTGATCCCTATGGCTCTGTGTCTGTATTGACCTGTTCTTGAAAAGAAAGACCACGGTAGAAAAACCATTGCACTAGTGCCAGAGATGCCTTGGGCATGAGGAAAAGCTGCTACTTTCAATAAGGCTGTTGTCAGCCCCTTGATGTAGGAGTGCAGTAGCAGCGGGGACTTGTTCAGGTCCAGAAAAGAATCATAAGAGTATTTTATTTCCAGTATAGCTGAAAAATAACATTCAGATACATCATGCTAACCATAGGGCTGTGTGTATATGGCTGCATGTATGCACGCAGGTAAGCACACACACACAAAACCCCCTCCATCCACATATCTGTGTAGTTAGAGTTAAAATGTATGCTGTCATACTACTGCACATTATGCATACAGACACAAACAGAATAGTTCAGCCATACCAGCATGTCTTTGGTTTAAGACAAACAGAAAATGATAATCCTGAGACCTTGCTGCACCAGGGGAATTATAATTCCCTTCTACAGTCATGGCTGGGAAAAGATTACAGTGCTGGTAGCAAGTTTCCAGCCCTTGAATCCCCAGCCAAGGCACAGGGGAATCTGGAAGCTGGGGAGGGATTATTGCTACCCAGTTGAAGGAAGGGGATATGTGGAGGAGGGATTTCAGAGCAGCCTTGAAGTATTTAATCCAGTGTGAGTGCCTGGAGAGAGCTGGTGGTTATCACTGGTGGGGTTTACCTAGGGGGGCCTGCAGCACAGTGAGGACCTCAGTGAGGAGGGAGAACGGGGTGATGTGTTGGGAAGGGAGGGAGGAGGCCGGAAAAAGATGCTCCATGGTAGATGGCAGCCAGGGAAAATCATTATATGTGATGAATGGGTTTGAAATGCCACTTTGGTGCTGGTCTATGCAGTAAGCTGGGCATCACACTGAGCTTATTGCTGGGGTCTGGCACCTCCAACCTGTCTCAGCTAGCTCAGACACATCTGTCTCAAAATGGGCAGGTCTATGCAGCAGGGAAGGATGCAGTGATGGTAGTAAGGGAAAGCTCAGGCACACAACCAGTGGAGACACAGAATAGGCTATGCCACAGTCCACCAGCTCCCACCTTGAGATCAGCTTTTAATAAGCACACCTGGGCTAAGTGTTAGTGCTTTACACCAAAAGGCAAAGATCACAAGGTATTTAGGTCCTCTCAGTTGTCCTCATCTCATAATCACAGTTTTGCTTGACTTACAGAGGATGGACTATAACCCAGGCAGGGGCATCATCTGGAACATGATAGTATTTCCCAGCTGTGCCTGGATGGCATCATATGGCTGTGCTGTCCCAAGGTGCAATTTTCTTCACAGCCTGAAGCAGTAAGGAACGAGACTGGGTGATACCTGAATGGGAGTCCACTGAGGAAGCAAAGCCAATGAGTTCCAAGAACAGGGGCTGTTTGCTGACTCTATCAGTGAACTTTTGCCCTGCAAGATGCTGTCTGTCTGAAGAGAGACTAAATAGCTGTGGTCTTCACTCTCTGTGCAGATGCTCTGCAGGTAACTCTGTTTTCTACCAGCCTCACTGTCAGGTTAAAGTAAGCTGAAATCCTGAACTTTGCTCTAGAATAGGTGTACCCGCGCTATGGTTTTCCTGCTGTGGCAATATAGGAATAGCAGGTAAGATTTTCCACACTGGTGCAATTTGTTGACCCAATGCCATTGAAAAAAGCAGCTTTCTACTGAAATCCTCACTGGGGTTTTTTGGGCAAGGCTTCTGTTTTTCAACTGGCCTCTTTGCAAGCCTACCTGTGCTCAGTGCTTGGGCATACATGACATCTGCCAGTACAAGTCCTGTTGGTTGTATGCACAAGTCACAACGGACTCCTGTTAAGGAGATGTGGTTTTGGGGGTTTTTTTGTTGTTCTAATTTTTGGTACCAGTGAGGTGGTGTGGCTTCAAATGCTGAGTGATCCCTTGCTAAATCCCTCCCAACTCTTCCCTGAGAGATGGAACCATTTTATTTTCCCAGTAGGTGTTCTGAAGCACTGCTCTACAGTGTGGTGGCATCCACTGTATTTCAGGAAATTAGTGTTAGCTGTTTTTTCCAAGCCTGGTGATAGAAGGGAAGAAAGTGAGAAACTGAAGAGGCAGAAGGAAAGAAGGGAAACAGTGGAAACCAGAGGAAGGTAAGGAAAGGCAGTTGTAGGAATCAATCTCACTGATGAGAAGGCTTGATTTTACTTGGGTCATGATCCTAGGACATTGGGAATCTGTGGCCTTTCCATCATTAAATTATAATGTCACATCTTGACAGTGGAGAACTCTGCAAAGTGCAATGGTATAACACGAATGAGCCCACACAATAAAGAAAAATGCTTGAGTCTTGTTCTAGTGAACACTGTCTTCGGAGTGACTACACAGGACCTGAGCTCTCCTCACACCAATGCTTTGTTGTCTTTAAGCACTCATTTCCCTTTGCAAACACCAGCTGTGTGTGACTTGTCACTTCCAGACCAGAGATGCCCTCCTTCCTAGATCTCCCTGTCCAGCAAGAGGAGAGGACAGCTTGCTTCTAAACTACATCCTGGTTGTCTTAAGTGGCTAAGAGAAAACTCAGTGGTCTCAGTTAAAAGATAGTGGGGTATCATGGTTCCCTCTCTACTAGAGAGAATGGAATGCAAAAGGAAAGGGAAAATACTTCATTGTTTCATGGTGGAGTGATGTCCTCAGGAAGAGTGCTGGGTCAGAACTGGATGTGGATATTGGAAGGACAGGGTGTAGGATTTGACATTCATTATATGTTACAGACTAGCCCTCCTTAAGAGTTGGAGACTGGTGTTTTTGACGCAGATGTCTCTTCAAACAGGTTCCACCTCAGCCCTCAACAGGATTATCACATGTATTCTTGTTCCTAATTCCTCTTACTACTCTTCAACTGAATGTTCACTGAGGATCCCCTCCCCTCTCCTCTTTTTTCTCCACATCCTACGTATGTCTCCTGAGCTCCAAGCTCCTTGCAACCCAACATTGTGTGTTGCAAGGGGACAGGAGGTGACAGAAGCAAATAGGGAACTTTGGGATCTGGTCCTCAGATCCCAAAGACTTAATTTCTTCTATCTTCTTAATTTAAGGAGCTCTAGGGAGACCAGTGAAGACAATAACCTTGTAAATACCTTTCTTTGGTCAGATGAATCCCATTCCTGAAGTTCCAGTGAGCAAATTGCTGCTTACTTTGATGCAAGAAGAACTTCTGCTGTGCTCTTAGGAAGTCTCTAGGCACAATTGAAGCTGCCTAAGGAGCACAGACATCCTCTGTGTCTGCTCACCCTTTTTGGGATGAGTGATGGTGCAAGCAAAGAAACAGAGAAGTCTTCAAAGGCTCTGAAAACCATTTCAGTGTACTTAAACTACTAGAAGATCTAGATGAGATAAACAACACCCTCTTTATTGCCCATTCTTATTCCTCTTGGGTGCTCCAGGGGATGTGCCTAAGCTCAATGAGGAGATCACATCTGTACTCCATCAAACAGAATTGGATCTTTGCAACCCTTATTACAACCTGCCTTCTACTTTCTCACATTTGGATGACTTCAGACTCCTACACATTACTTAGTTACCAGTTCCACACAGTCCATGCTGAAAACACTGGTTTTCCTCAAGAGGTGGCTGCTCTGTTGTCCACATATGTCCCATTTCAATGAACTGTGCCAGATTCTTTTTCTGGCATCTTTTACAGTCTGTGTCTGAAAATAGCCAGGAAACCCCATATCCAAACAGAATTTGCAATCAGAGAGACACACACACGATTATTGTGGCTTTGCCAAACATATCACACACTGAAGAGTGGAATAAAAGCTGGTAGGTCCATGGCATACCCCGCTCTTTTCTCTCTGTGCCTGAGCTGGCTCTCCTTCTTTTATCCATAGAATCATAGAATCAGCTAGATTGAAAAAGGCCTTTAAGATCAAGCCCAACCTTTACCCCAGCACTGCCAAGCCCATCAATAAACCGTGTCACTAAGGGCCTCATCTATACATTTCTTGAGCACTTATAGCATGTTTCCTCCCAGCATTTCACCCTGGCATGGTGCACATCCTAGTACGTCTTCTCATCTCACTTTATTTCAAATAGTACGTTCTGGGTGCTGGACACCCTGGAAGTTTGATTAGGCTGTTAAGAAACCCCACGTTGTTTTAGCATCACACAAAAGCAGTTAAAAACCAAGTAAGAATATCACATAAGAATTGTTTGGTTTTACACTCTGACCTACAAAAGGCACATCCAGATCGGAGCAATGTTATCCTTTAACCAGTCAAGTCTCACTGAACAGCCTAATACTGAGTCTAGGGACTGCTGTGTTTTGAAGGAGTATCTCTTTAAAAGAGAGAAGAAAGATGTCAGTTTTAGCCTGCAATACCACAGGGTATTAGTCACCAGAGAAAAGACTTTGCTTCTCAGATTCCCCTGGGTCTAGATGTGGAGCTGGATGCACACTTCTGGCTGGGTATCCCCTTCTCACAGACCCCTGAAGGCTAAATTGTGTTTCCTGGCTAAAGACATAGGAAGGAAAGCGGGAAGAGGATCTAAAGGATGATTCCCCCTGGAATTACATGGCTGCCAAAATAATCCTTCGGGAATTAATGAGCTAAAAGCCAAGCTAGAGTCATCCTCTTTCAGGAAGTCTAACCCGAGCAGCGGGCGGTGATGGAGTGGATGAAGGAGCTACAACCAGCTCCATGGTGGTCTCCAAGCTACAGGCCTGGAAGGATACGGTTTGTTATGGCCTCTCTTTTTAGCTCTGTTTTTCATTGGTGTTAGCAACCACATCAGAGTTTGCTGAGTTTTCAAATGACGTATCAAGGAGTATCGTGATTGATCTTTAGCTTCTATAGAAATCTCCTGGGCTGCATTTGCTCCCATCAGGGGGGAATTCAGACCTCTCGCTCACCCAATGCTTCAGCTTTGTGGGCCAAGCTCAGCTTTGAAGTCAACAGCTTTAGAACAACTTCTTTGGCTGTTGAAGTTCATAGAGCACATCTGATTCACACTAATGTGGAGAATCTGGCATCTCATTCCTGCTGGAGTGAATGGCATTAGCCCAAGTCTGAATTTGGCCTTTTGACTTTCAAAAATTGGCTGCAAAATGAGGGATCCTTGTCAGCTTCAAGATTGATGCTGTATGACTCCAAGCACGTTTGTCATCTGTTTGCAAAGTGAAAATAAGCCTACAGTTGTTGACAGTAAATGAAGTAATATTTACATAATACAGTCATACCTGTTTCCTGGTAAAGAGATCAATGCATTTTTCTTTTTGCAATAACACATCCATGCTGTATATCTTTGCAGAGACAATAATATTTGAAGTGAAACATTCATCCAGCTATATAATTACTTCTATTGTTTTCCATTTGCTTTTTGTTCCCTAATAGTTTATTACTAGCGGCCAATAGTCAAAAACAATCCAGACGGATGCAAAACAGCCACCTTTTCCAGGTCCTTTTGAAGATATCTTGGTTATTAAAACTACTGTCATTAAGATTGGTGCTCAGAGTCTGCTCCCAAAACTGAGGCCCCATTGCTCCAGGTGGTGGATGCTATTGCAGTAAAAGGCATTGCCTGGCCACAGGAACTTATAGCTGGAAAAAAGGCACAGCAGGGACACAGCCACCATAGAACAGATCAGAAACAAAACTGCCATGAGGTGTCCTGCACCTTTCCCCCACTTTCCTCCTGGATGTTGACTTTTGCATTCACTTTTACATCCAAATTAGCTATGGTAAAGTGGGTGGTGGGGAGAGGGGATGGAGTGGTTTCTGGGACACTCCACATAATAGGAAGCCAGTGTCATAGTGGTTTGATGGACCCTGCTTGGTGGCTTTCTTGCCGTCAGCTCTGGCACAACAAAAGTATTCCTCTACCTGCACTGGGAGACTGAGGATGCAGCATACGTCAGAGGAGTCATTCTTTGTGGTCTCTGTCCTAGACTTTAACAGGCTGGAGAGCAGGTGAGATGAGACACAAGCTGTGTGTTTCTCTCAGTTGTCTTTTCTTTTAGCTGAGAAAGTTTTATCCTTCTGTCCTATAGCTCCTTCCAGATGACATGGTTCTTAAATCACTTCATGCAAATCAATAACAGTAAATAAATACCAAGGTGCCTCCACTATTAAGATGCTTGTGTGGCCTATCTTGTGTAAATAGTGAAGATAGCAATCATAATTTAGCAATTATTTCCCCCTCTTTCCACCTCCATAGCCCTCTATGAACGCAGAGCTTCTAAAGAAAACCCTACAGCTATTTTTTTCCCCCCACACAACAGTATCAACATAACAAACTCCTCAGTCAGACAAGTTCCCCTCTCGTCTCTCCAGCTGCCCTTAAATTTTCACCCTGGTGCAGAATGATGCTCTGAGTCAACTGGATACTCGCCTCCACCTACTCAAGAGCAGCTATATTTCATGCTGCCTGTTACTCTGGGTGTCATGCAAATGGGGAGCAGCAGAGTTAACATCCCTAGCATGGAACAGTGCGGCTCTTCGCATCCGTGTGGCTTTATTTGTTCTTAAAATCGAGAGTTAATTTGCCTTAGTGCAAAAAAGCTTTATGCTGTTCTTGCATACCCAGTCTGAACTGACCACCGGGTAGAAGAGGAAGCAAAGGAAGGTTTCTTAGTAGGAATAGAGGTAACAAAGGAGGGATTCCTGGTAGGCAATGCTAAAGGAAAAACTGGTTTCCAATTCCACCCAGTAAAACTGGTTCAAATGCCTTGGGCTTTGGCTGTATTATCAGGATTTAACCATCAGAAGATGAACAGTGGGCAAGCTAGCCCAGCAGTCTGAATCTCTGAGTTTGGCTCCACAGCCATAGATATCTTTTTGACCAACTCAAAGGTGCTGAAGAATAACTCAGGTTAGATTGTTTACCAGCCCTTTTCTAACAGATGAGTCTTCTTGGCTCATCTGAACAAGAGGCGATGTGACAAGGGAGGGAATGGCTTTAGGATGTGCAGATGCTGTGTTATTCAGGTTTGAAAGGTGATCTAGTCTCCTCCTCCCTGACATATCTCTAGCTATACCTTTCAAGGTTTAAAAGTCCCTCTTGGCTTTGGTAATGGAGAAGCTGACATGCAGATGGGACCTGCAAATCATGCAAGGCTGTGTATTTGAAGAGACGGAGTTAACTAGGCCTTTTCTCAAGTCCTGAGCATCAGATAATGGAGATGATGACCCCTCATCAGGAGCCAGCTCATCTTACACTGGGCTGTAAAAATAAGGTACCTTCTTCTGAGTGATGAGGCTACTCAGCAGCACTTTTGATTTTGTACCTATATCCCTTCCCTCTTCTACCTCCTCTCCTACATCCCTCCCTATGCTTGCCCCCTGGAGACGAAACACACCAAGTCTACCCCAACTCCTGTGCAGCTGAAGGCGTCAGTTAGGACTTGCCTTCTTGCCTCCTGCTTTGCTGTGGGGTAAATCTGAGAAGCTCTCCCCATCATCCTCATTCCTTTGCCAGGTCCTATAGGACTAGCTACAACCACAATGCTGAGAGGGTGAAAAGCTGGGCCACCTCTCCCTATCACATGAGGTGCAACACATGTGATGAGTTGCAACTGGTGTGCTCTGAAATGACTGCTTGTTTTTTGGGTAGCTTTGCTCAAGGGCTTAATCCATCAGCAGCTGCTCCAGCTCCCAGGTGTCTGCACCTCATAGGAGGGAAAGGAAGACTTATTTTTTCTTTTCATTATGAAAAATGGAGTATAGAGAAGCAAAGAGACATTCCTGAAGTTACATCCCTGACCAAATCTTTTTGCCTCAGCTAGGAAATAAATGTCTGAATATCTTGCATTTATGTTGATGTATGAAGTACCTTTGGGTCAGACATACTAGGTGTGTTTCTACAGCATCTAGCACAATAAGGCTCATATCCTGAACAAACACTGATAATACACTATAAGCAATCCTCAGTGATGATGTTGAGGTTAATGTGGACTTTTTTTCTGCTCTTGACCCTGCTGTGAATGTCTCATCACAAGTATTTATCAAATATTTGACTTCAGTTAAATTCTGTTAGGGGAAAGGTCATTCTTGTATAGAATTCCCTTTTGGGTGTACGGCATTTAAGAGCTTGTTTCCCAGTGCATCTTGATGGGTTTAATGTACTCCTAAATCATTATGGATGCTGTTGTCCATCTACAGGGTAGCTCATTCACTTCACGTAGATACTGTATATGAGTGAAATGATCTTCCCGTGAAGAAGGACCCTTCTATTTCATTTAACCATTGACTTTTTTGTGGCTCATTGTTGCATTGTTAGTCATAATACTTGCAGTTAGTTGTACCACTTGTCAAGTAGGTACTTTTAAAGAACAGTGCGGCTCTCTAATTATTTCCCTGAGCCTTTTCTATAGAGCATCCTTCTTCTGGAGCTCCACCATATTGTTCATGCTCAGTATGCACACAACCAGTTTAAAAGACTGGTCCAATCATGCTTTATTTTGTTCATTTTCTTTTTTATTTTGAGATGCTGAGGGAGGTAGCCACGAAAAAGGGAAGGGAAAGAGACTGCAGCAGCATCCCTGAGCTGCTCTGCAAAACCTTACTTTCAATTTCCTTGCATTGGCAAAGCAACGGCTCAGAGCAAGTGTCAGCTTTCGGCCACCAGCTGGAAACATTAGTAGTGATGAGTACCATGGGCAGCAAAATGCTGCCACCCAGGACTGAAGGGCAAACATCTGTGGCTGTCAGCCTATTTCCATTCAGCCTTTAAACAGCCCAGCAGAGATTTGTGGATGTGCCTGTGAGGGCCTTTTCCTTATCAAAGAATATCCTTGTAATGCATTTGGGGCTGGGTAATAATAGGCAGCATTGGTGAATGATGTTTCATTATATTTTTTTAAGTGCATGTCTTCTAGTGGGTGATTCATCAGCTGCTGTTACAAGAAAGTATGTTGGGAAGCTTGCAGCTGTGGGCTCAGACTGCAGTTTCTGTGTCGTTGCTAGGGATTCTGCATTAAATATCCCAATTCTCTGCGCTTAAAACTAGGAAAAATTGACATTCTGACTTCCCATAAGAGAATGGAATACGTGATTCACAGCCCTTCTTCTGCAACATTAATCAGGCCCTGTTTACAGGGAAAAGAGCCAAGGGGGGTGGTTAGAGCCAAAGAGGTATGCTCAGAAAGCCAAATGGTGATGTCATCTGGGGCAAAACAGTAACGGCAAGCCACTTAACTGGCTGAGATGGCTTGTAGTGGGAGCAAATCCCAGTTAAAAGATGGAGACACATTAGGGTTTCTTGGCTGTGTCATTGACTGCTCTGGTTTTACTACGGGTTGTTTATGGAGGAGGATAACAGAGCCATCAGTGAGCACTTCAAGTTCAAGCTGGGCAGCTGAGTCCTGCAAATCTGCTGTGAGAGTGGGGGATGAGAATTTCATAGTGCTGGGCTTTGAAGCCCCAGCAACTTCTGTGTGCTCTGTGGAGTAGGTTTGGGGGGTTCTTTCCATAAGGGTGCAATGCTCTGCATTTCTTCTTGTGTCATATTCTGTCGATATGTGGGTTATTTCTTGGGCTGCCATGGTGCCAGGTAATGTACATGTGTGTAAGGAATTGCTCCTCATCCTGGTCATTTTCAACCGACGTGGAAAAGGGAAGAGTTGTGACTACCTTTTTACAGATGGACTAAGGGAAATGAAGAGGGATTTCCTTGGACACACAGGAGAACAAAACCAATGTGCTTCAGCTGGGAAAGGACACAGCTATCCATAGTAAGTCCTCTGTTTTAACTGCGAGATGGTTCACCTGACTTCATGTGAAACCTCTTTTACACACAGGAAACACAAATCATTTTGCAAGCTGAACAAAGGTTGAACAAATCGGTTTCTGTCTCTTCTTCATTTAGAGAAAATGCTGGGGATGAGTGTGTCAAGGTTTTCATAAAACATGGTGATGCTACACGGGCAAGAAAAATGTAAAGGCTGATCCCCATCCAGTCACTGCAAGGGACGTGCAGGAAGGCTCCTTCCTGGGCTTTGGGCTGTCTTCTCAGGCATCCTTCTTGCAGAGTGGATCCTGACTGTCTGCCTACAGAGATGTAGAAAGGAACCTTAGGAAGAAGATTTAGAAAGTCTGACTGGCCCACCTGCATTCTTTGTGTGGCATGGAGATCTCCAGGTAAGCCAGCAGCAAGATGTTGTTTGGGAGATTAGAAGCATTTCTAAGCATCATGTATTGTCTCACTAGAAACTGTTCTCCTGGGCACTGATTAAAAATTGTTAAGTTGTGGGAGACCCAGTCTGATAAAGAAGGGAAGTTTCTTGGTTGGACCAGTGGAAGTTCTCTATTCTAAGGCAGACCTTTGGTTTAATCTTGTTCTTACAGAGAAAGAGAACAAAGAGTAAGCCAACCAGAATTTAGGATGGTATGACATTATCAGTGGTGTGTCTGCTGTTTCTCTGCCTGAGTGCTGAGAGCTCACATACCTGGGACATAGGATTGAGGAATCAAAACAAACTGAAGAGCTTGGCTTGGGAGAGGAAGGTGTTAGCTTATGTCATCCACTTCAAAGCTGTAGCTCTAGTATCTAACCCAACATGGGTATGTTTCTTCATACGACATCAAAGAGGTTGGCCGTTGGTGGTGCAGTAAATGCTGAAAAGACTGTGAATGGTGTGTTTAGCAGTGGCAGCAGTACATGGCTTGTTACACCTCCGAGGCTGATTGTTTCCTCTGTTGTAAATCTGAAAGAAAACTGTAAGCTTCTTAGCAGGTAATAATAGGATAATAATGATAGAAAATAATAACTGATAAATGCAAGAGAAGAACACAGAGAAGGAAACAGTGTATGGACTGGCTGAAGGCCTCGGGGATACAGGTGGGAAGGAGGTCTGTGTCCTATGCTAAACTCTGTTGTAAACTTCTATGCTTTTGGTCCATTACTTAATTCTGTCATATTTCAGCTTTTCTTTCATTCATGGCACAAGAAAATGGTGAGTGGGGAAATTTAGTGGGTAACAAGAGGGCATTTTGAGGTTTTGTGTAGCACAAGATGCCACTGTGAAGCCAGGTCCTCGGCTAGAGGAGAGGACAGTGATTTACACAAGCTGGTAATCTGGCTCCCCCTTTTCTAGTATGTCAACACACATTCATCCTTATGCCAGCAACATGCAGGCCCCCATTGCAATCATTTAATAAGTTTAAGGAAGTTCCTGTTTTGATCTTTTGTTATAATCACTGTTATTACGAATGCAAACAATAACCAGAACAATTGTAGTCATCAGTGGAGCTATTGGTGAAGAATACAAGGCTTTCCTGCTTAGACACAACTATGAAGAGGACTGTTTACTTAGCTAGCCTGTCCTTTTATAGTTACCAACAGGAAATGTTTGCAATGTTTGTGTAAGGAGACTCTGAATTATCCCACATGATCTCTTCAAAGGGATGTGAGAACAGAATGTATGTTTTAAATAAAATCTCACAGCCCCTTTTTTTGCCTGAAGAGTGAGCACATATGGTTTTGATGGACTTGCCAACCTATTGTCTATGTCTTTACAGCCCAGGTTTGTCACATTCTCACCTCTACATGGAAAAGTTTTGGATTTAAACCCTTTTCTTGATTTTGGTTTCCACAGAATTGCTTTAAACATTGGTAGACAGTATGATAAGGCCAACTTGACTGAAACAGCCTCTTTTACTGGATGTCCAGATGTTTACCATACTGAAGACCAGCACATCCTAACAGTGGATGGCCGAAGTGGGATTGTCTATAGTGAGAAACAGGGACTCCCGTGATCATATAGAAACAAAAGCATGAGACAGTGCCTTTTTGGTCACCTACAGGAGTGGAGTGCTGGGAATTCACTGGACTGTTAACAGATTAACCAGGGTGTCTCTTCATAAACAATAAGCTACTGTTGCAAGTGTAAAGTAGGGCTTAGTTTTGCCTTGGTCTTGTTTCTTGTCACAGAGACTTATACAATAAATAAACAGCAGTTCAAAAAGCGTCTCAGCCTCCACCTCAGTAAATCAGCGATGCGCACAGAGCAAATATCAGACCCACTTTGATCAACAGAGTTTTGTCATTTAAAGCTACAGAATTACCTGTTAATACCCATTAATGCATGGGTGGTGGATAGAAATGTCTTGTAACTCAGATAATGGAAAACATTTATGAACACTAGAGCTGGGGGTCCTGTTAGCTTATCATAGACAGGTAAGGAAAGTTTGGTCCGCACATGTGACTATTCCCTTGATATACAGTGGCATTTGAATGTCAATGTAAGATTGGAGTCCCATTAGGAGTGGGAACTATTTTATCCACATTTTACACATGGGGGAAGGGAGGCAGAGAGAGAGATTAAGGGGCTTGCCCAAGGTCACACAGGAAGCCTGTGCTAGAACCAGGATATGAACATAGATTTCCTGAGCCTCCATTTGCTGCATTAACCACAAGCTCTTCCTTCCTCCTTCATTTGGGAGAAACAACAAGTTTTCTTTAAGAGATGCCCTGCAGGGAACTTAGCTACAAGGTTCTTCTTTGCATGTGGAGAAGACTACAAGCAAGTGACACCCTTGCACTGAAGCACAGCTTTGCAAGTATTTGTGTGTTTGTACCAGAAGAAACAAGTCACCCATACAAGTATCTATCCCTTTCTCTTTGGCACTGAGTTTTGCTGGTGCAGAACTGCTTTGCGGTTGTAGGGCTGTGCAATTCGATGACTGTGACCATGCCTATGAAGAGAACAGCCTCTGGGAAGTGGTTTTTACCTACTGGCCCATACATAGACCTCTTCATTGCAGATCTGAGCTGATTGCCCAAGATCTGGTTAAAGGAAGGACAACAGGTTAAGTTGTAGACTTCCGTAAGTGAAGATGCTTTTGTCCCTGTTGGACCTAATGCCAGCTCCAGGACATGGGAAAAATCTTATCTTGAAATTTCGTTTGTTACTTGCTCAGTGAATTCCTTTCTTTCCAGATATGGCAGAAGTCAGACTTTCTCTTCCAGGTATCAGTGGAAAAGTGTCCTGCAGAATGAACAGCAGGACTAGAAAAGGCTCATGCTGGATGAGCACCTTGGGTGTCAATGGGTAGGAATGTTACTTCAGCATCCTTATCTCTTCCATCAGAGACATGCTGGGGAAAAATGGGCCAGAGAACATATCACCAGTTCTACATAATTTTTGTGAGACGGAGACTTCCTTTAAGTGATGTTATTGATTGATCTCTCTTGATTTTCAAGGGACAGACACTGTTCCTCTGGGATTTACTGCCATCACTGTATAGGATAACCAGGACGAAGTAAGCAGCAGCTTGAGTTTCCTCTATCTGCTTGTGTAACCAAACCACCAATCAGAAGAGGGACTTTTAACTCACACACACATATACAAAATGAATTATGTTGTCAGCGGCATCACCTCTGATTACAAATGACAATACAGTACTATGGTACTTTCTTGTGTAGGCTGAAAGAAAAGGACATTCCCAAATAAGTTTTTGTGGTTCTTTTTTGTGGTCACCTACTCCCCTTCCTATCATATTCTCCCAGGATTAATACAGATCACAGAGAGGCCACATGCCTTTTATTCTCTTCAGCATGTTGGTAACTTGTCACCATCTCACCTCCAAATTCACCTGGGCAAGGACCCAGCTGCTCATCTTAGACTGCTTTTGTGCTGAGTGCAGGATCTATTCACTCATGGGGAAAACATAAACTTCCCCATCTCACCACAATATCATCGCATCTTATTTATCCCTGCATTTGGTAACCAACCATAGGGATTTTCCTTCAGGAGAGATCTTGGCTGAAGACTACAGTTCCCCAGCAAAGACTGGGATGGGATGCAATCACCCAACCTAACCCCAGGCTGCAGTGTCAGAATGAGAGCAGCAAGGATAGTCTAACAGGTAGCCTAAAAGATGTCCTGCCTTTGTTTCACTGCTTTACCATTAGCTGGTCCCAGGTAAGATGGCTTTATCTGAAATACTGAGACCAGCTTTTCTGCTCAGTTAATGACAACATCCTGATATAGTCTCATAAGCTTAGCGTATGCTAAGAAAGTGCAAGCAGGGAAGTTGTGGATAGTGCTGGAATAGATTCTGAGGGTGGAAGGAGTATCAGGCATCCTGTTAAAAATTAATCTCCAGGGTTTTGGCAGCACACTGTAAGCAGTGTTTTACAGACAGTTACCTGTCTCGCAGGCACACCCCATTACTGTAACGTTTATTGAGCTAACAAAGATGTACCCGGATACAGGGAAAAAAATATTATTGAAAGTACATCCTTCTCTAGCCAGAAATTTATCTTTCTTTGGTCAAATGTAGCTTCTTCACCCCCTGTTTTTTTCTTTTCCTTATAGTTTCCATTCTGTCAGAAAGACATTCATAATATTCCTTGAGAATTTTTATGTATTTAGGATCTTATTTGAGTCAAAAGTTCAATTTTATGACAAATTAATGTACTTCAGGGCAAATTTGTGATTTGGGATTCTCGAAAATGAGTACAGAGAACTAAATTTACTGCTAGAAATTCTAATAAAAAACTGGGATAACCTTCCTCCTTTGTCATTCATAGTGTCACACTCAGCTTCGTTTCAGATCTGAAACTCTAGCTAAGTACTGATGTCTTCAGTGGGATGTCCTTGTGGATTTAAATATTACTAACATGCGTAAGCATTGTAAAGCGTATCTCACCCTAATTGATAACAAATTTTCAGAGAGCTGCCAACGTGTTCTTGCTGAGTCCCCAAAATTTATTGTATTTCCTTATAACTGTGTCTTATCAAAAAAATGTATGTCTATGCATTTGCCATCAGCCACGATGCTTAAAGGATTTGGTCAACCCGTCATGGTGACATATAGTGTGACACAGAGACCACACAGGTTGCAAATATTGATCGGTGCATGGCCAGTGTATCCTGCTTTTAAACAAAGCCAGGAGCCAAATCGCTGGTGAGTGTTTGCAGCTAGCTTGGAAAGATGAAATCAGGACTTGCTCAAGTTAACAAAATGAAAAGATCAAACCCCATCTGTGCATTGTGGCAGTATAGGTCAGGCTGGGCTGTGCTTATGCAAATTCCCATGAACCCACATGCACTAAAACCTAATAGAAATCTTCTGGTACTAGCAGATACGAGTTCAGCTGCCTCACGCTGACCATCCAGACGTGCAGATGTATCTGAAATGGGAAACAGGGGATTTTACCAGTGGGATACTTCACCTCAGACCACAAGTCTAAGACTTCAGATTCACTGACCTGAAAATCAGAGTAGGGCTGTAGCCAGAGAAAGGTCCTCTCTTTTAGGGTGAGTGTGGACAGCTGAGGGCTCTGGACCAGCATGAAGCTTGAATAGCTGAGATGTCCTCTCATGAAGGGCTACAGAACTTGATGGCAGCAATTAGTACCCAGAGGGGAGTGGTGTATGCGCTGCTTTCAGCTGTGAGGGTTGCAGTGTGACAGTGTCCCTGGGCTACCATTTTAGGCATCTAAAGATGTCTCATTTAAGATGAAAGAGGAATCACCGTGGGTCAGATATCCATTTAGTTCAGATGAATCTCATCTGTTGAATTCATATTTTTTGGTAGACATGCACAGCACTGTATGGAAATATATGAAAATATAGATTATAGGTGCTTGGATCCTGGAAAAGTATTCCTGTGGGAACATGGGACTTGACCCTAATAAAGAGGAAAACAAGTAAACGGAGCTCTGCTCCTTTCAACTAGTGCTGTGTTCTGTAGACACACCTGGTGCTTTTGTGAATTTCTGGTTGTATATGATAATCTAGAAATACTAATTATGAAGGCAATTTCCATTCTCTCCACCTTCTTCACAACCCTTGACAGCAACTCAGGCTTTGCCTTTTGAAAGGAGAAGTTATTTTTACTCAGGTTGCGGAAGATTTTCCAAACTCCACATATATTGTTATGTCTCTCAAATGCATTACATCACACGACTCTTCTGAAAGGTGTCCAAATCCTGCATTAAAATGCTTGTGGGAAAAGTTGAAAAAATAAATGGTTTATGTTAAATGGTATTTGGAAAAGGGAATGAAATGCATTGCACTGATATGGTGAAAAGGTAATGTACTAATGGATGCTTTAGTTTTGAATTAAGTGTTACGCTCTCCTTCATTAAACTCCATTCTGAAGTTATGTGAACTTACATATATGCTTTCCCCCTCTTTGCTACTTTTACAGTGGATAGCGTGTAAGAGAAGAGTAGTGAAGTATGGACTCTCTGAACATTATGCCGTGAAAAACGTAACCAAAGCAGGTGGTTTTATGTTAAATTAGGAGAGAATCTGATCTGCCCGTATTTCAAATAGTGACTTGGAGAGCTCTGGAAAACAGCAGACTCGACTTGTGCCTCATGGCTTGATGAGACCTATACTGTGTGCCTTAGAAAGCCATTGCTGCTTCAGTTCACACTGAGAGGAAGAACAGCATTTGACATTTCCCTCAGCACATTCTTGTTGAGTGCTGTGGACTTTAGCCAGTGAAGTTTGGGTACTATTGATATTAAAGATCTTTATTAGTGAGACTTTTGCTCTAGAAAGGTTTATCCACATTGTGCTTTTACGGTGTTCCCATGGGCCAAATATTCTGACTGTTTGCATTAGGATACCCTGGGGGCATCATGCAAGCCTCACTTGTATGCATGAAGGGAAATTTAGGGCCTCCTGGCCTTCACAACATCCTCTAGGAGCACTTAATGTGCTTTTCTGGACAACTCCAAATTTGGAAAGCTACCTGTCTGAGCATCCAGAGCCTTTAAACACATACCGCATGTATAGCTCTCTCAGCACTCCTCAGTGCCCAGTATTTCAAAGGTTTGGAGACAAACCTTGAGCATACCCAGCTTTTTCTCAGAATCAGCCAAGTCCAGAAGATCATGGGATGGCTGCCTGACCTCACATCCCATCCCGACCAAGCATATGACTGAAGTATTCTGCTGGCCTCCCTTGGACCACCTCCAAAGCCAGGCTCCCAGGGGCCTTGTCCTGTGATGGGAACATACTAATGTAAGCATTGCAAACACTTGCTGAACAGTGATGGTGGCTGAGGAGAGGCTTATGGGCCCCAAAGAGGATTCTGGTTCACTTTTCATAGTGCAGAGTTCTCTTTAAGGGCTGCATTGTGCTGACTTTGAGAAAGAAAGCAATGACTGCATTTTATGAGGGGTCCTATACCTGTGAACATGATTCACATGTTCAGGGGATCAGCGTCTTCAAGGGATTTTTTCTTTGCTTTGTCCACTTTCAGGTTGTGATATGTTTTAGGCAGAAGTCAGGCTCCTCATTGCTCAGACTGGACAATTCTGACAAAGCAGCATGGTAAGGCGATTCATCCTCTGAAGGTATCTATCTCCCAGATGATGGTTGGATAGCCAACGTAGATGAGATGCATAAATCAGATGGGTCAGGGTAAATGATACCTCACACTTATCTATCTGGTACTTAGTTGTCAAAGTGTACTCAAAGCATACAGGGATCAAAAAATAGTAGGTACAAGTCCAAGCCTGTGCTACTGCAAGTTCACAAACATGCTTCATTAGCTGCTTCTATTAATACTTTTACTTACTAATTGAGAAATATTAGTATTAGAAGGAGACAGGCTCCTTTATTTTGTACCATTGGTGCTGTTCACACTGAGAGCAGAGGTTGAGGATCAGGACAGCTGCCTTGCAGCCTTTTCCCCTTTCTCTCACTATGAAGACCTCAGTGTCTTCAGGAGGATGATAAGGAGACTGAATTTAAAAAGAAGACCCTTCAGAATAATGTTGTAAAGGCCCAGATGAACAAATTTGCACACTGTGGTGTTGGGCCTCCCACACCAGGGAGGATAGAGGTTATATGAAGATGCTGGAGATATCAGCCTTCCTACATCTTCAATCCAGACATTTGGCAGTAGCTCAGAGTTGGTCATATTAGAAAAGACTGAGTACTGTTTGCATGAAACTGGGGGAATTCCCGGGGATTTATTTCTATTTCTGCATTGAAGTTCATTTTTCATTCAAGAGCTATTTCCCCACATAGCAGCAACTGCTACTGAGAGCGCACAAGGCACCTGGGAAGGTCAAAAAGATGGACATTTTAAAGAAACCAGACAACAGTTTCCTTTTATTTTATCTTGTAAACACATTTGCAGTGTAGTTAAAACAACAAAGCAAGACATTTCATACATTCAGTTCCTTAATTGAATGATGGACCAGAGCCTCGGCTGGTGTGATTCTGTATCCTTCCCTTGCAATCAGTTTAGTGTCATGGGAAATTCACTTCCAAAACCCATTTTTCATAGTAAACACAGGAACTTTTCATGTAGTTTCTATGAAGGCTTTTACCACTGCTGCTGCAAACGTCATTCCATTGCTTGCAGAATGTCCAGCTCCTACAGTTTTTTGCCATTGTGCCTTGTGGTGCCCTGCTGCTGATCTCACTATGACTGAGACACACTTTGGCTAACTAACTTCGTTAGTCATGTACCACGAAAAGATTTCCACTAAGCAAGGCTCAGCCCAGTCTTAGGTTTGCCAGGCCTCTTGACTGTCATGCAGATGAAGTTAATGATTTTTTTATACTAAAAAGGTAATTGGAACACTTATAACACTTTAATATATGTAACTCTTATCATGTATAACACTTATAATATGTAACACTTATAATGTCATACAATGGCTTTACAATAACCCAGCAGAGCCAAACACTTCTTTATTCTTTTAAAGACTCCTAACTCACTTTTAAAGGAAGTCAACATGGTTACCCTGGTCATTTTGCAAGTTTTTCAGTGATATAGCCCTGTTCATGAATGTACACCTTTCTTTTAAGACGATATATACCTAAACCACAGTGCATGGACATGAGCCAATAAAGGGAGCAGTTTTTGTAAGTTTATATGCATTGATACTGTTTGTTAAAAACAGGCTATGGCAACAGAATTGCATAACAAGATGCTGCCATCTGAAAAAGTGAACTGCTGTGTAACACTGGCACGTAACATTGGGTCAGCGAGGAAAGTGGTAAACCAAGTCTAAACGGGCTGTGTCTGTACCTGAACTTCAGAATGCCAGTGGGGTTTTCAATTGTCAGTAAAAAAATCAGATAGAATCCTTCCCCCTTGCTTTTACAACCTCACATTTGCAAAGGGAAGTCGAAGGTTTGCGTGGATCTTTGCAATTTGCACACCTGTGCAGAGATAGGAAAGGGAGGGAGTGGGTGAGAAAAACCTCACAGTTCTTTTCTCTCCTGTTTTTATGCAACTGTTGGTATCCGCACGCAGGTCTTCAGGCAGCTTGAGTGTCACAAGGGTTTTTTACACCGTCCAGCCTGGCAGACAGCTTAAGGAAAACGCACCTTTTGGCATCAAAACTGAATGCCAGGGTAACTTAAAAGGTTTCCCGATGGCTGATTTTGCCCCGTGCCAGGGCCACGTGATGCACTGGCTATATGAAAATCAAAAGGAGAAATTAAACACAAAAAAGAAGGGGAAAAAAATAAAGAAAAAGGGGGAGAAACTTTTTTTGAAGCCTAAAGTCATGCCAAGGAGGGCACGTTCTGCAGGCTGATGTAGGGCAGAGCAATCAGAGCTCTCGGTACAGTAAGCGGAAAGCAGAGCAGCTGCACTGCGTTTTACCTCTTTGAAACTTCTAACAGGAAGCAGCCCTGACGTGAGGCAGGGAACCAGTCCTTCAAACACTGGAAGGCTCTCAGTGTTCTCAGCACCCAGCACTTTGCAAGAGGCACCCACAACTTCCCTGGTGCCCAACTTACAGAGGGTCCATTCTGCTGCAGCCCCTGCAGATCCTGATTTTCCTCTCTCAGCTTCCCCAGTGCTGGCCCAGAGGAGACAGTCACAGCTTCTGCCAAGCCTCCCCCATCTCCAAGGGTGAATTTCTAGCTCAGCATTAGGCCAATCTCCCTCCTAATACACTTTGGGGGCTTAAATTGCACAACAGAACAAGCACAGGAGCCTTTTTGCCGTGCGCTGCAGTATTATGAATTCCTATATAACATTGGGGCAGATATTAATGATGCCAACTCACATGGCAGCACACATGATGTGAGATGTGAAATCCAGGGCAGCAAAGTGGATTTTTAAGCATCGCAGAGGTCAAATTATAAGGGCTGCTTGAAGCTCCACTTACATGAGCAGAAACCTCTCTGCATGCAAACACACGTGTACAGACACCCTTTCCTGCAGGCCTACATGTAAAAAGAACTCTTTTTTCTTCTCTTTTTCTTCTTGATAGGCATGTTGTGGAAAATGTGTGTCTTTGTGGGTCTGGTGACACGCAAATGTTTATGTGGGTGTTAAAAAGAAAATGGAGAAGGTGTGAAGCATACATTCAGAGAGCCAGAAGCCACACACAGGCTTCTATTTATAGCACCCCCGTGGTGAAATAGAGAAAACGAACTGCAGCTTCTATCTGCTGCTCCCAACTGAAGTTTGGCAAGAGCGGATAAAACCTTTTAGGGTCTCTTTGTAGTTGTAACTGACAGTAAAAAGTGATGAGTTAGCTGTTTCCTTTGCGACCCTCTTCAGCAGGTGAAGAAGTCAACCACTGAGTGTGTGGAACAAGCTGATGCTGCCTCAGTGCCTGGAAGTGAACTTCTTCTCATGCAGAGCCCTTGTCAAAACCCAGAAATAGCTCTCGTTCTGAGCACAACTGCCTCCCAACCTGGATTCCCAGCCAGAGGTGAAGAATTCATGATTCAGGCACCTCGGGGTGCATCAGTGTTTCCATTTCTTTCTAGTTACATCTGTTAGAAAGAGAAAAACAGAGAATCAGGGTCCTAGTATCAGAGCTGAGATCTGAGGTTATGGTTCAAACCCACTGATGATTTCTTATGCCAATAATAGAAGGACTGCAGTTCTGCTCTGGCTTTTTTTCTTTGATGGATTCTTAGACTAAAATGTGATCCTGCTGCTGCACAGCATCCTTTCTTTCACCTCTCACTCCTTGCTTTCCTGAGGGCACTAATTCAAGTATTTTCCAGCTTGAAGCTCCTATATTTGGTGAGTGTGCCGGCATCTCACCACCCGCCTTTTCCTGTGTGAAGACTGGTCTTTGCAGTACACGTTGTTGGCCACTCATGACTCTTATGCTAGTGTAGGATATACACAGTCTCTTTCTCACCTCCTCACTCCATGACACCTTCAAATCACAGCACTTGTGCAAATTGTGGATTTCTCCATGAGGAGTTTGGAGCCACCAATCTTCTCTTTGTTTGGGTGGTAGAGGTGGGTTTGGCACTTGGAAAACGACAGGGCTGGGAGCTGAATATGGAGATCCTGCCTTAGGTCTGGACTTTGGCCTAGTGATGGTGGAAAAAGTAACTTAAAGCTGAGCTCTTTTTTTCTCCCCAATGTTTTTCTTATTTGTTTTATAAAACATAAAGAACACAACCGGACAGAAATATTTTGTGACTTGGTGTTTCTCACAGCACACACTTTTCTCAGAAATAAAAATCTTGAGTTATTAAATAATTATCAAACAGCCACAAAGCTCCATTTCCATGTCTCAAAATGAAGTACGTTGATATTTTCCTTTAAAAGGCAGTTTTGATTCGTAATTGGTGTGCGTGTAGTTTTAAAAAGTAATGTCTGAAAGCCTAAGAGAAAATATGCACCTGTATTAAATTTGAATGAAATTGCTATTTTTTGAATTAATCTTTGAACTCTGTTGACTCACCAAAAATTCTGAATATTTTCATTCTGAGTTGATCTGAATTTTTATCAAACTCTGCATTTTAATAATTCAAGTGAACCAATAAATTAGTTATTTGTGCGGTCCTATGATAACATTAAGCAGTGAGTTTTGTCTCTATCTCATCTGGAATTGCTGGCAAAGCAATTAAGTTGAACTTCTCTTTCATTCTAATATTTATTTGTTTCATTCATTCAATATGAAAACTGCTTTGGTTGAACAAACTGGCCACGTGGAGCATCGTCTGTTCCTTGACTGGAATAGAACATATCTCTTAGGGATGATCAACCCTGGGGTCTGTTTTTAGAAACACGTACGTTAAGTGAGTTCTTCCATGTCTAACATCATTGCTGGGTTTAGACCAATGCCTTTCTCTGTGGGGTAATATCTTGGTGAGAGCATTGTTTTGGCAAACTCTCTTCTCAGATTTGGGCCTTGCCTCCTGGTGCAAGCATTACTACTAATACATTCACTACTAAGAAATTCTTGCATTTTCTTCAGTGAATGCTTCATATTAGCTTGAATTTGCGTGTTTTCTTCTCTGCCAATAAACTACTTTCATAGATGTTGATAGGGAGAGATCATAGAGAGCGACAAACACTGCTGAGATGCTTTCCTTTCATGCAATAACTGAAAAAACACCATCTCTTTGCAAAATTTTTCTTAATCTTGGTCACTTTTAATTCTGTTCTTTTTGTGTTGCTTTCCTGGTGATAAGAATAGAGTAAATGTCCCTTTAGAAACAAACAATCAAGCAAACCAACCAGCCAGAACTTACTTTAAAAGCACAGGTTCTACATAAACCCCAGCAGTCAAACCACCCTCTGCTGTAGAGAAAACCAGTCAGGTCTTTGCAAAATAAAGGTGGAACATGTTCTTCACTCCTACTTTGCTCATGTACCTAGACCAAAAGTCAGTGTAAACGCTGGCTTTGCACTCATCTGCAGGTCAACAAGGGCAAACAAATTAAGTCCCTAACAGATGTCAAACCACTGCTGTAGGTGTGGATGTGTCGCTGGAGGACACTGATTTGCACCCTGCTTCAGTTACCCAATCGTCTTCTTGGGTAATGTGCTCCACTGCAATGGGATGAGAAGCCTTGCTCAAGGTTCTGCCTGCTATGAGACATTGTCCTTGCCCTAAAGAGCTTTCAGCTGAAGGGACAAAGACAGCAAGAGGAGAAAATAATGGAGAAATTATTGCCAAGGGTAATAAAACAGGCCAGTGCTGGAAAAAACGTATTTCTCTCTCCTTCTGCAGTGCCCATGGTGTTGCTGATGGAGACGTGTCTAGTCCTGGGGGTTTTAGGCACATTCCTGTATTTGTTATTTTAGCATAGTTATGAAGTTTCAGATCAGGCACTGCGTAACTGCTGGTTCTAAGCCTAAGGTAAAACACTTCTTGGTGTCCTCAGGACTTTAAACTTGCGTTAGGTGAAACATGTTAAAGCACAGCTATGCTGCTTCAGCTCACTAGTCTGGGCAAAAATAGAGGGGAGAGAGAGGTCCTTCAGCTTAGCCCCAAGGCAAACTCATGGTGAGGTGGGGTTCAGGGATGAAGGACTGACCTCAGCAGATCCACCTCAATCAAAATTAAATGCTTTCTCTTTATTACAGTTTTACCTCAGGATAACTTGGGCACCTCAGTCTTTCTGAGGTTAAGAAAGAAACCCCAAACCCGGCTTTTTCAAGCAGCAAAAGCAAGCCCTAACTGTAGACTTAGCTGAAGGGCTCACCTTCGCTTGGGATGCTTGGTCGATCAGCACTGCCAGTTAGTTAAAGGCATTACAGTAATAATTGTGGGTATTCCTTCAGAGCCCACCCATCTTTTCTCTTTTTTGTCTTTGTTTTAAATAAGCAAGGATTTAGCCAATGTATTGAGGTAGAAAGGAAGGTGGCAGCTCCCAAAAGAAGCTGCCAATAACTAGGAGCACATATTCAAGAGCTACTCACGCATGCTGGCCCCTGAACTGTCTCTATAACAGGAGCAAGAAGGTTTCATCTTTATTCCTTTCCTCCAATACAAAAAGCTGCCCTTTTTCACACACACATGCACACCCCACCCCCCCCATACTAAATTGAACCAAATCTAAGTGAAAAGATGGGGCTGGCAAAGCTCCAGCTGAGTGCAGAGGGTATGCTCAAAAGCAGGAAGCTGTGGCAAAGCTGAGTCGCTGAAAAGCTACTGGAGCTAATGCATTGTGGTCATGGGGATAGGCAGCAGCACCTGTGTAGTGATGGGAAGACTCAAAAGCACCTTCAAAACAGGCTTGTAAAATACTGCTGATCTTTGCACTTTGGCTAGGCTTTTGTGCTTCGAGCATTTAGAACACCTTTTGCGTCGATGAGCTGGAGCGTGTAGTTTATCCCTATGTGCAACGTGTGCCTTTCAGAAGCCTTGCTTGCTGCCCGTGCACTGAAACACAGAGGTAGGCTTTGAAGGTGAAAGGGATGCGTAGGATTGAGTTCATCTGGCAGCATTTGTGACGGCATCTGAGGCTAAAGCAGGTTGTAAACACTCGCTGGTGAATAGCTGCCTTCCCCCTGCTCTTTCCACGGCAGTGTGAAAAGCCAGGCGTGCACTTGTGGATTGACTAATTCTTTTATGGGGTGGAAAAAAGGGTACTGGCTGTGAAGTTAATAAAAAACACCAGGTGGTCAAGATATCATGGAGGCCTATTGTTCTAGGAGATTGCTTCATTTATTAATATGGACTGCGATGATGAGAACAGGATGCATAATATTGCCATGTGAGATAGGGAGTGAGGAGATGGAAGGGTGAGGTAAGAGGTCCCTTTCCTTCTCTGGCTGCCTTTGGGAGGGAGGAAGAAGCGGCTACGTTTCAGATCTGAATAACCAATGCAAGCTGAGATAAAGGGAGGACTTCCATCAGTACCTCAGTAGCTGCTACCTTAAGATGCCACAGTTCATTAGAGAGCTGCAGCCAACACACATGGAGGGAAGGACAAGCTCCAGTTCCCATTCTTGAGCTCTCTGCTCTTCTAGATGCCTGTAGGTGCCTGCCCTTGTAGCTGTATTGGTTTCAGGTAGGGCCTCAGAGTCTGTTTCATGTGTTTCTTAGTGCCTGGACTGGGCATAAGGAATCACTTGTGCCTGATGGAGGCACAGATGTAATTTCTGTGGTCCTTACTCTGCTGAGGGCTGGAAAATACATACACATCCAAGACCACTGCCTTGTGGAGCCTGGACAAACCAACCAGGAATTGCTGATAACCTGCATGATGCTTTTATGTGTTTTTGAAGCTTTTCAGCTTTTCAGCCCTGCTCTCAGGTGGAAGAAACTGTGAGCATGTCTCAAGTGGGTTAGTGGAACTGTGTCAAAACCCACTCTCAGATCATGCTCACTGCGTGCCCATCATTTGGTCCATAAACCTAAGGCCTAACTTGTCTAACCATAAGTGCATAGAAGGAGCTGGTTGAAGGACAGAGGTAGGTGCTCAGACAAGTGACAGAAGTTGAGTGGTATGGGTCTGCACCTCCTAGGCCACCTCAGGGCTCTGTGAAAAATGATGCTTTGAGTCTTCTTGGCATCCTAGTGTGGACCCAGTTAGGATGAAAGAAATGTAAATAGGGATGACTGCCACCACCAGCTTCAAGCTGGGGCCTCTCTGGGTAGCTAGGTCCTATGTGCAATCTGCAGCCAGCGAGGTGACCAAGGAGCATTTATTGATGAAGCTGGTAACATCAAGCCTGCTCTTACATCTCAATACAGAAGCTGGACAGAGTGCATAATGCATTCCCTGGTCCAAAATATCTTCCATGCCGTATCTCTGCCGTGGGATCACATTCAGGGATCAAATACTCTGCTGTGGGATCACGTACTCAGTTCTACTCTCAGATGGTGAGTAGAAGAGGCAAAGAAATGAAAAGCAAAAGCCTTTCTTTTTCCTCGAGAGTATGCTCTGTACCTAGCGTGGTGGAACCAGAGTTAAAGAAAATAATTTATGTTGGCCTGAGCTGTGGTTTGGAAAGAGAAAAGGAGAAAAGAAACAAAACAAAAACACTGCCCCACAAAGAAGAGAAAACAGGAAAGGAAAAGAACAAAACATCCTGTACCCAGCAGCCAGTCAGTCAAGAAGGGAGGGTCCATGTCATCTGCATTCCTCTGCTGAAGTGGGCACAGGCAGCCTTCATCAAGTCTGTGCTGCTCAAACCTTTCCTTCCCTTTCTTCAGCCTTTCAGCTTACCCGATCGTGTGATGTCTCCTGTTTATCCCTGAGCTGGATCAACAGGACCAAAGGTGGTTTCAGACATTTCCTCCTCTCTCAATGCCACTTCATGATGAGTGAGAGCATCTGCAGACTGTGCCATTCCCAGCTCCTCTCCTGGGATGGGTATCAGAGAGCCCGACTGAGCACTGACAGATGAAAGCTCACCTTGTCCTGCTTCAAGGTGAGGGACAAGCACCAAGCTTGATGCTAAGCCATGCAGTCAGCACTATACTGTGGATGAGCTAACAATGGCCTGAACTGGACCTGGTTCTGAGCTTAGGCTGAGAAACTCTAGGCTCTCTGCATTTGACTGTGTGAAAATGCCTCTTGTTCTTCGTCACAACAGCAAACAGAGAATGAAACCAGTCTGGAGACCTTGTTGTTGCCTCTGCTCAAGAAAGAGCCAGTTTTCAGGGTGGGGTGGCTAGGAAGAGTTGAAGGGGGAGGCTCAAACCCATGCTGTTTATTCTGTGGTGAGAAGGGAACACGGTGAATCCGATCTGCTAATACAGTATCTTTTGTGAGCCTGAAAGATGGGTAAAAACAGTAGTTTTGATGGGGGGAAACCTCTCCTTTAATATCATTTACTAAGCCCAGTTAAACACTAGTCACGTGCCTCTCTCCTGATCATCATTTGTGTGGTCTTGCTGAAGTGGATGTGATTTCCTCCAAACCCTATAAGTGTCACTTCTTAATCTGTTCCAGAGTTACTGCCTCCTTCTCCAAGCAGACTGCATGCATGAATCTATCACTGAGATGCCGGAGTTAATCCTCTCCCCTGACTTTCCTCCTGGAAAGGGTAGAATTAGTTTTTGAGACAGGGGTGGGACATTTCCAATATGCGGTCTCATGGCTGGGAAGTCGGACACGCTACTTCTGCCCCATTGCAGGCAGAAGGGGAGGATGGGTACTTCAAGTACCAGCAGGAGGTGAAGCCTGAATGAAGTCTCTAAAAGCTGATACTGACAGCATGGTCCTTGAGGTTAGCTGAACTGGCATGAAAATGCCCACACCTTCTGCTTAGACAGCTTCACTAAATGATGAAGGCAGCCTATGAGAGGAGATCGGGCATTCAGCTTCTCCCATGCATTTTGTCTTGGTTCTCCCTTTAAAGTATGCCAGGAGATTTTTTTCCCCCTGTTTTTCCTGTTGAAGTTCCCCCTATTGAAAGCTTAGAGACAACATGTCCTTTTAAGAACAGATGTAGCAGATGCAATTTGAAGAACTTCCCCATTTCCCAAGATTCTTTAAACATGGAGAATGATTATCTTTTATAACGATGTATTAGTTATTTAGGTGTTTTAAGAGACGCTGCCTTCATAAGACATCATTTACCATAACTCCCTGCTATCCCTTGTCCTCCCATTTTCACCCCCTGCCATCCCATACCTTCTCTTTTCCAACTTGTTTATTTTAGAATGCAAAGCTACTCAGAATTATTTATTTTTGGATCAGCTACTGATTCACTTAGTGACTACCTCATTTCATCACTCGATGCCTCACTTTACCTATACATTAAGATGGATTAATAGTACCTGCTTTTCAGGGCTGTTAGCAGTCAAAATTAATTCATGCTTAAAATGTTTATAAAGAGATTTGAGATCCTTGGTTACTGGAAGCTAAGGAGCTGCAAAGTATCTTATTTTTACTTAACGGTGGGGTTTTTTTGTGTACCTTCGCATTATAAAAGCACAAGAAGCCTTGCAATTAGTTGGAGAATCTATTATTCCCAGTGCTTAGTTTAAATTCCAGTTCAGATACAAGTATTTTGTCTGCATATTTTTTCCCTTGATGTTTCAATCAGATTTAATGTCCTGATCTCCTTTACTGAGAAACGTTGGATGGTGGGAAATGTGGCAATGAGTATCGCAGGGTGGATAATATTGCTGTGCAATGTTGCTTGATGCCCTTAAAACACCTGATGTGCTCTTCTTCAGAGGTGACTGCATCTTGTTACTACAGCAAAATATATAGCCAGAAAGCCAAAATGTTAAGACTGTCACAACATTAGTGACAGTATTATGCATTGAGTAGAAACATTTTGTTGGCACTGTAGGAGGTTGCCATGAGTCTATCAGGAAGAAGGAAAGAACAGCAAACCAGAAGGCACAAGGGGAGTGTGCCTAAATGAAACCTGAAATCAGTTTGCAATTATTTCACGCTTATTGAGTAATCTACCAAATGATAGTGCCAGTGACCACATCTGCTGCTGATAGCACATTGCTATGCAAATATTATTTACAGGAGGGGTATATTTGGGCTCGAATATGAGTATGTGAGCAGGTCATACTGGCTAGGTTGGATGGGGCTTGGAACAGCCTTGTCTAGTGGAAGGTGTCCCTGGCCATGGCAGGGGATTGGAACCAGAAGAGCTTTAAGGTCCTTTCCAACCCAAACCATTCTGTGATTCCATGACTATCAGTCAATTTGGTTATGCTAAAAATTGCTCTACTGAAATCAGTAAAGTCTTCTTATTTTGTTGCCTCATCTCTTACAAATGACTGGTTTGTGTAACGCAGAAAATGCAGTTTTGGGGAAAATAGCACAGCGAGTGTGGACCACTGGCCCTGCCCTCAACCATGTCTGTGGGAACGGTAGGAATTGCTTCCACAGTGGCTATTGCCACTCAAGGTTCTTCCCCTGATGGGAGAATTGGTGAGCTTTATTACTGCATGCATTCAGCATCACAAAACATAGTAGCCAGGATACAGCCCAGAACAAGACCTCCCTTTGACAATAACTCTATTTTCTGGACTTAGCCTGTTAGCTGCTGCTTTTTTTTCCCATCTTGGCAGACTGCAATAATTATCCAGATGTCATATATAGGGAGGCCACGAATTATTAACAATTAACTCAGTTCTGGAGTCACTGCCAAGTATTTGTTGTTTCGTAAAGGAAGTCTAAGTGAGTAAACCATGCTGAGTGACAATAGCTCTGCTTCCCAGCCAGACTGAACAGCTCGTAATGTAACTCAAATGTTTCCTCTTGCTTATAAAAGAGCAGACAAGAAAAGGGCAAAAAGGACATTTAGAGGGACGCAAGACTGGAAAAACAACCACTGATGTAATGTACTTTCTAAACTAAACATAAAGCATGCACTGTGGCAGCCATTGAATTAATGATTAAAAAGAAAAGCTTTGTCTTCTTAGTTCTGAGTACTGAAAGAAAATGTGTGAGCAATTCTATGTTGGATGCTTGGAAATATTTTCCTTGCACAGTCGTCTGTGCCCCTCGTAAAGAGAAATGCAAAAAGTAGAGAGAGCATAGAACTGTGCCTGAGAACCAGAGCACAAAAGGGAGAGGAGCAATGGAAATATCATAGATCCCTAGTAACCATCTATGTTGTCCTACAAGGCTCAGGTTGGGAAGATGTCATCGCTGTGCAAAGACACAGTAAGAAGTCTGGGTTTTGGAAAGAGCTTAGAAGTTGAATCAATGGGATGGTGAAAGGAGGGTTAATTTACAACCCCATTTCACAGTAGGATAACTAAAGTATGGACTGATCAAAGCCTCTTTGCTGCCTGCCCTTTTCCATATGTCTAATCTGGCCTGTTCACTGACACCACTTCTGACAGCAGAGTTAAGTAGGTGCATTGGTGTTTTCAGGACTTGGACCTATGTGACTTGCCCAAAATCACAGAGGAAGTGTGTAGGAATAATACCCAGATCTCTCGAGTCCCGCATCACTCTCTCAACCACAAAACCATCCTTCCTGTCTCTGCATAAAGACAGAGCTGAGAGAAGTGATTTTATGTACACATGCACATATGCAGAGTGCCTTATGAGGCGTATAGGCACACTAAGGTGAAAGTTTCATCAGAAATCACATAAATTCAGAGTGACTTTTTGTTTTATAAAGCAACTGTGTTTCTCTTTCTCTTTTCCCCCTCAGCTTTCCTCCATTTCAAGCATCACAACAACATTTACTTGCATGAGGTTTCTGAATGCATTTTATGGAATGAAAGAAAAGTCACTTGAATCTGAGCTGGAGCAAAGCCATAGAGCTTGATTTCATAATGCAAATCATTACAACTTTGGTGCATCTGGTGTGAGTCTATAAATTTCTTTGTATATGATGTGAACCTTGTTCGTGGGGAGGGTCTAAAGTAGAAACAATGAGAAATTTGTCCTCCTTCTGCCCTGAATGCTCAGGTTCAACACAAATAATGACAAAGTCTGATAAAGTTACCCAGTAGCTTTGACTAGAATTAGTAGAGAAATTCTGTATTAAACTAGCACACAGCTGGGCTGTGTTTTCAAATGTTTTTACTAGAGATTGGTAGATGACAAGTTCAAAACATACAAAAGGAATTTATGCCATGTCATTAAGCAGCAGAACTCCTTGCTGCTGTGAATTGCCTGGATACTAAGACATTTACATGGAGCAGATAAGAAACTGCACAAATCTGTGAAAGAAAAGATCATTTAGGGCTGTGGGTTACAAAGATACATTGCTGGATCGAGGAATCTCTCAGACATAAGTTCCTTGGATGAAGGACAGAAGACTACATTAGTGAATTCCAAGATATTAGAGGTGGTATTCCCAGAAATGCTCAGACTTGGGCTGTCTTTCCACTGTTAGTAAACGCTCATACCAGTGGAAGTAAAGAAAAGCCAGTGGACAGGGTGGGCTGTTCAGTCATCTAAGAGACAGGCAATGCATTTAAATCTAGTTGGATAGGCTTACTCTTTCTTCAGTGGGGAGATACAGGCACCTCTGGAGTCTGATTCATCCCATCCTAAGGCAGAAGTCCAAGATAAGTGGGGTCAATCACCCACTGTCTCACTTCATGACTTTAATAGAAGCCAATGTAAATAATTTATTTGGGATGTCTAGGGCAGGATTCAGTTAGAGACTGGAATTTTGGAAGTGTGCATGTGAGGTAGGTGCTTTACTTCTCTTTAAGAGGAAATGGAGACATAGTAAAGACTGTCTGTGGAGCCTACGTTTCATTTTACTCTGCAGTAGACAAATTTGATCAGCTGCATGCCTCTACGTTTAAAGATTACTTGGTGGTGATTGCTGTCTGAGCTATCATAGTGGATCTGGCCTCACCTCCAGCAGATACCCTGGAGTATGATATGGATGCCATGTCCCATGTGTCACATCTGCCATGTGGCAATCTTGGATATATTAGATCATCTCAGATGATGTTTAAGCAGCTGAATCAAATCCCTGCACTCCATTTACTACAGTGAATTCAAATGTGCTTCAATTCACCTGCCCCAACATGGTGCCTAGTACACTCCGATGTGCCCCATGGTATTTCTTTTTGACCACCTCTCCAGAGATTTGTTGTTTTCGACCACCTCTCCAGAAACGCATGGGCTTCCATAGGTTATATCACATCTACCAAATGAATCCATAGCTTGGGTAGCTGACTTCTAAAATTATAGTGGACATCCAGACATGAGCAACTGAATTAATTTACACATAAACATTTACACGCAGACATGTAAATTTGGGTGTCTCTGTCTGGAGCTGAATTCCATCTAGATGGCCAAATTGAAGTAAAATGAGTTCTACCAAGAAATTGTTTTGAATAATTCCACCTTAAGAACAGCAAGAGCGCAACAGTTTCTAGGAGCACTCAGCATCTTCAATAAGGAGCTCTCCCTTTTTTATCTCTTCTCCCCAGAACTTCTTCCTCCAAAAGCCTTGCTTGACAACAGGTGTAGAGCTCCAGCTCCTGAATGAGAGAGACACTTGTTCACAAAAGGCCCTTCCAGAATTAGTTATAAAAGCCTCATGCCTACAAGTAGCAGTTTTTACTTTTAGGAATGAATAAACCATAGAGACATTTTTTTTTTATTTCCACAGAATTTAGTGTTTCATAATAGTGGAAAAAAAAGGTTTCTTCGATTTGTAACACAATAAAAAAAGCCAGCTGCTACTTTACACCAGCTCTCGGTGCGGTAAACGGAAAGCGGCTTTTAATCACTGGATGGTCATTAGTTTGACAGAGCCTCTTCATCACAAACCACAAGTCACTCTTACACATGGAAGCAATTTTGATTTTCCTCAGGGAGAGAAAAATCCCTGTTGCTTCCAAAATCTTTGACTGTTAGGATAGCTTAGCTCAAAGCTTCTCCGTCAGGGTACATTGACATAGATGGGCACACATGGATGAAGCTTACTTTGCCTACACTTCAAGTTGGCTGGATGTAGGCCAGCTCTGAAATGGAAGCCAGAAATCATGTTAGAATGGAGCTTTGCCCAAGCTAATAAGAGCTGTTGGAAGCACATGCTGAGAAGTAAGACGTTAGTTTGGGCAATGCATCATTTTCATATAGCTACAAAACTTCCACACAGGAGTTCCTGATCCTGGATACTCATGTCCGGGTGCATTCACTAATGCAGGTCTCCAGGAGAAAAAAACATTAAAATTAGCCCAAATTCCACCAAGAACTTTTGCTGATGTATTGAATGTTGGATCAGGTCCACAGTCAAAAAAACTTATTCTTAAAACAATATACAGTTAGAGCTTAGAGGAAAACATTATTCTAGAGCTCCCTAGCCAGCAGATTTTGCTTTATAGCTATTGACTATTTCTATTTAGTCTCCAACTGGCTCATAGCACCAGGGTATAGGATACTAGCTGGTGATCAGGGCAGCCTGCCCATTCTCTGCATCACATGTAGAGATAACAATGCCATTTTTATGCCACAACATACAAATGCGTGACTAGTTTATCACTCATTTACCACTGAATGATAACCTAATACAAAGCCCTGGAGGTTTATCTTCAAGCATAATCTGAAGGATGCTGCATGGTCTTCCACATGGAACATATTCACCTACATGTTTTTTTCATGCATTGCAAGGTAGGATGTGGAACGTTCTTCATCCTTGTGCATGTTTGAAGCCTTCAGTACTGCAGAAACCAAAGACCAGCTGTGTGAGCAACCCTTCTGAGCTTATCAAATACTCTTACTTCACCTGGTGTCCAACCATATGGACTTTTGAGGTCCTCAGAGTACTCATGGAAAATGTTTTAAACTGCATGTAACTTTTTAATAATGACAATAGTTCGAGGACTGAAGGACAGCATGAAGGATTGCACATGTGGTCTTTTTCTCTCCAAATACTGCTCTAAACAAAACAAAGGCTTAAAAAACAAATGTCCCTTCGAAGGTAATTATGGTCCTGAGGTCACAGTTCAGTAGCAGGACATCAACAGTTAACAGTGCAGAACCTGGTTCTTCCTAAACTGGTGTGAATTGATAGTAAAGCCAGAGACGTCAAATGCCTGATGCTGATGTGAAGCCAGCATGAGTGAGAGTAGAATCAAACCTCTGGTGAATTATCATTACTCTGAATTTCTCTGATTTCTGGCAGGTTTATGGCAAGTTCCTTATAATATTTTAACTCAGTGTTTTTGCATGTGTGTGTTTAACGTCCTGTCTATTTGAATGCTGCGTAACCACAGCGTGTTCCCCAGGGGCATCCCTCCTACATATACATGAGGTTCTGCTTAATGTTTCACTTGGATTTATTTGAATCTTTTATTATTACAGTACTGAATGAATTCTTGCATTAAAAATACTTGTCCCAGTGATTTCACCAAAAGTTGGAGTTTTTTCTTCTTCAATTACTTCATTGCATGGAGGCATTGATGCTGTGGATACAACTCATTGCTGCAGAGATTCTGAGAAACTACCCATAAGACATTTAACAATCTAATTAAACACATATAAAGCCAAGTGTTGTCAGGTCCTACATGAACACGTTTTAGCTTGCATGGGTTAAATCTGGGAGAAGATAGTCTTTTGAAACATCTTTTCTGATGGACCAATTTTCTGAATGGAAATGGAGAGTGTTTCTGAAAAATGGGACAAGATCAGAAGATTTAAAACATTTATAGTGTTCAGCACCTCAGAAACCAGAAATTTTTATGCATTTTTTTCCCCAGCTTTGCATAGAAAATATAACTGCACTAATTCTCAGGTCAATTTAGGTTATCTTGGAAAGGACAACATGGCTGCTCTGAAGTCCACAAAATTGATCAATTTAAATAATTGATCAAATTTGACTGATTTCATCTATTCTGTGTAGGTAAAACCTATGTATGGATGAGGGATAGAAGTCTTCTGCTGGATCTCTGAATGCTTCTGGGAAGTCCTATGGTACCTATTGGCAGTTTCTATCAGTACTGACAAAAATGCCAGGTCAAGACATTCTTCTGCATGTGAGAGTCATTGATTTGGCTCATTGCTCCAGCCATGGGACCTTTTTCCCTATCACAGACAACACAAGCCTGCGATCTCTGCGCTGCCATGAGACATGTACACATGGCTAACTAGGTAGCGAGCTAATTGCATCTGGGGTTTGTAAACCAAGTTGGCAAAGCTGAAAGTTTTCACTTTGCAAACTGGGTTTCTCTCGTGTGTTTTTTTTTTTATTCCTGTTACTGGTCTTTTTTAAATTGGGGGGAAAAAAAAACCCAGTCTATTTTCATTAGAAAACACAAATTAGTCAATTTTACTGTCAGTGAGGTGGTCATTCAGTAGCCTGCTAATTTAAATTGAACTGAGGGATAGCAGGAAGGAAGAGGAGAAGTAGCTCAAGGATGTCACCTTCCTACAATATCTGAGAAAAGAGTTTGACAAATCAGCGCTCTCATCAACATTACCCCAAAGAAAAAGGCATTGTTCTAAACCCGGCAATGATATTAGACACAGAAGAGCTCATATAAGCAGCAGGAAACCAGTCTAGAATGGTTTTTAGTTTTCACTGGCTTAGAAAGTGAAATATCCTCAGCCCAAGGACAGTACACAAGGAGTAATGCTTTTTGCACCAGTTTTAACCACCTGTTTTTGTTCAGTATTGCAGAGCAAAATGATGGTTCTGCCTCAATTCATTGACACTATCACAAAGACGACATCAAATCACACTTTAGAGTCCCTGCCTCTTTCCAGGTTGAAGTTTAGGTCATACTGAATGTCCAGATCCTCTCTATAATCAGCAGAGAGCAACAAACACTTCCCCAGGATGATTATTCCATCCTAAATGAAACGGCTGAAAGAGGTAGGCTGACTTACCTTTCAGGTGTACCATGTTGTCCACTGAGCATGGACAGATCCTGCATTGCTAGCTTATCCTTGAAAGCAACAACTGAGAGGAACCACATAGTGGTTAATACCATACCAATGGATGGTTATCCCCAGGACACTGTCAAAAACCCTGGCAGGAGGTGACCTGAACTCTCCCACCATGGTAGGTGTGACAGATAAATAAACCATCAATGTTAACTGGGCTTTTTTGTGTAGAACTGGGCAAAGTCCCAGCATCCTGGGAAGAAAAGAGCTGTTCTTGTCCAGCCTGGTCTAGATTCCCAGGGAGAGGTTTCATTAGGCATTAGGTTTTCAATATGCAGAGGGAACTTGAAGTGCATTTTGAGCAGGCCATTTTCCACTCCAAACTCCAGGTCTCTGCTCAGCCAGTCACTGGATTTCCCAGCTGCTCTACTAAAAATAAATTGATGAAAATGAAAACTTTCTCTTGGCAAGGATTTTGACAAGTGCCTAATGTAGACCTGTGCTGATGCAGTCAATGAGTAATAATATCAGCATAGCCAGTTATGGGAGAGGTTTATATTTTTCCTTTCTCTTTTTCCTTAGGAAAGGGGAGGGCTGCACTGTAGCACATTATTTACAGTACAACATGATTCAATTGCCAGAGGGGGAAAAAAGTCAACCCATTGTTTGAGGACTATACATGGATTGAACATTAAGAAGTAAATTTCCCTGCCTGAAAAATGTAACCCCTCCCCTTTTCCTTTGGCACGGCTTCATCTGGAAGCTTTGCATCTGAAACTTGATTTCCAAAGGCAGATCAAAATCCCTGCTCAGGTCAGGCAGAAATGAAGGCCATCTCTGTTGCACCCTCAAGAAGGAATTTTTCTGCCTTATGGAGTACGAAAGCTGCAAGAGGAACTGAAACACTACTGGGTCAGGATCTTGCATATTTCTTCTTTAAAGTCCCTTTGACAGGTTTTTAAAGTGACAGTTACAAACCCAAAGAAGACCAGTTACCTGCAGTGTGATGGGGTGTGCTCGGCCTCATTATTGCCATCACATCCTGTGCCAAGGCCTCTCGGAGCTGCGCTTTCCACTAACTATTGAGATGCACAGTTCCACAGGCTTGGGTAGTCATCCTTCAAACTGTTAAAAGTGGCAACCATCAAATAATAAACACACAAAGTAACTTGAAAGCCTGGAAAATGTTTGAGAAGCCTCACAGTTCTCACCTTGTGAGAACATGCACCAACGCGCGCTGAGGACAGACAGAATGAGATCTCTTCTGTAATTCTGAAACCCTTTTGGAGGCTGAGGAAAAAGTGTCAGAAAACTTTTGTTATACAGCTTTCAAAATCAAATCATGGCTTACTTGTGGCATACTTTGTTCTATGCAGTAGCATAATAGCTGAGTAATTAGTTGGAAGAAAATACTTTTTTTTCCCATCAGTTTAGAGACAGTGTTGAGTCTGCCAAAATGAATGAAGCATCATACGCAAATGCAGATGCGTTGTTGAAGTACAGCTTGCTGAGCCTGGTTGCAAGTTCCCAGAGAGGGCTGATAAAATACCTGTCTAGAAATATCCAGGTCTTGCAGTAATATCTCACTTGGTATTGCAAGTCATACTCACTGTTTGCAAAAAAAGGCTGCATGAAGGAAGCATTTGTTTTTTACATAGCCATTAATGAACATTTCCGGATTTATTTTACTCAGTGTTGCTTTCTCTAACTGAATTACAAGTGCAAAAACAAGATTGTGGTCATATCATGTTTAAACAGGGAAAGTTTCAAGCATGAAGCCACATCTATTATTCAGCACCATCTTCTACAAACATTAAAAGATACCCTTTTGAACTTTTGTGGTTATTTTTGACAAAAGACAAAGCTTCTTCAGGTTGAATTTTACTCTGAAACCAGGGTGTGAGTAACAATTACGTTGCTTTGTGTGTGGTGTAGTGTTACTGCTTGCTAATCTAACAGTTCAGAGCTAGTGGAAGCAGTAATTGCATTCTCTTTTTCCTCCTCTCCCTTTGCTTCCTTCCTCCCATCCCTGAGCATCACTGGACAATCCATCCCCTTCGCTTGCTCAAACACACTGGACCTTTTGCTGAGCTACCGCTCTTCTGTAATGTAGTATAAAACAACCCAGTCATCGCAATATTAGTTTCTGTCAGTTGAGAGAACAGATCTGCCTCAGAAAGGGACCTGATGTGCCACAGGAGCGGATGGTGGTAGTGGAAGGATGCAGGTAGAAGTAAAGGAGGAGGAAGAGAGGGAGGGCTGAGACCACCCCAGCTACAGCCCTTAAATTAATCCAGCTGTACTATCTACCTGTGTACTATGTGCAGCTATGCAGAGATTTGACTGAGGTCTTCTCTGCAGTCATGTTAGAAATTAATGGAAGAAAAGATGCACTTAAAATGAGGGTTAAGAGGTTACACTGTTTGCATCTTTAGGCATTTAAGAACTTTGGAAATCTGTCTGGATTCGATTAACTTTAATTTCAGACTCATGTTCAACCTTAAGTAAGAGCGTAGTCTCCCCGAGTCCAGTGGATCTGCTAATCTGCTTCCGTTTTAATGCATACTTATGTTCTTTGCTCAGAACAGGGAGAGGAAAGGACCTGATAAAAAATTAATAAACACAGATTAGCTGCGTGCACCAATTCTTTTCTGTGCTGTATCAGCAACCCTGCCTCACAGGCTTCTTATCCATTATCAAACAAGGTTTTCTTTAGACTGTAAGATGGATGTGAAATCAGAGATGAAACTTAAAGGTTGGTAGAAAGCCTGAAAGTAGCCTGAGGGAGTTGAAACTGTTCTGAATAATTATTTTTCTAGGACTATCCCAAATATACGTAAAGGTAGAGAAGTCACTCTCCTTATCTGTAAGGACAAGAGTTCAGCTGATGGAAATTGGAGCTGAAAATTGTGCAAGAGTAAAGCCATGGGAAGTCAGGATTATTGTACCATGGGGAATTCCAAATCATGATACTTTCTTCTGTGTCCCATTGGTAAGACAATGAAATAGAAACCCACCTGCCCAGCCAAAATACTGAACGGCGCAGGGAGTGGAACTGACAATTTCACTTTGACTTCATTTATTTGAATTATCTGTTTTGATTTATAATCTAAACCTGGACTAACGTAGAAATGTTTTAAGTATGGCAACAGTGCCTGAGACATTTTCATCGTAACAATATATTTAGATTTTTATTGCAATTAATTTTTGTTTTTTAAGATATTGACAAGGTGAAATCACTGTTTTCTGAAAGAATAAAGTTGATAATCCCAACTAAAACATTTGGCTTGAATTATCTCTGACTTGCATTTATCTAATTTAGGAATGGTGCCGTAAAGACACCTGGGATAAAATCTTGAAGCTGAGAAGGGAATATGTGAAGAGAAATGATCTCTTAACTGTACCTGTTGGTATTGACTGGCTTTTGGTCTTGCAACCATGGCAGTAAAAGTTTTGACCTATCAGCAGTTATTTCTTGTTTTAATTTATGAACTGGTGGCTTTTTCACCATTCTGCACCTTTCAAAAGCTCTTCTCTTTGCTTAAATAGACCTTAGTGCTCCTCTACCCAGTGCTGTGAGTGACAGAAGGAAGAAATAACTGCAATTTCTAAGAATGCGATAACCAGTTCTACCGCATGGCACAAAATAAATTCTCATTTCCCTCTCTTTTATTTATTGTGCATTTTGGAATGTTTGTTTCTGGTTTTCAGGGCTTTCTCTGCTCACACATGTGGCTGATAGAGGATTCTAAGGGGTATAGTTATTGATCCATGCAAAGACTAAAAGTAAGAAAACATCAGAACTTGCTTGCTTTGACCAACACAGAATGACCAGTTGCCAAGACTCCAGTGTATCCTTCACTGGCCAAGCTCAGGAGGGAAGAGGATATTCATTTTTACTGGCAGAACCATCTGAGACATTCCAGCTTTATGAATGAGGCTCACCTGAATATAAAAAAGTCATGTTCCATCCCCTACAAGGCAGGCAATCCGAGTACCTTATTTTGGAGACTTTCATGGGATTGTAAATAACCATCCAGAAATGGAGGTAAAGAATGAACTAGAAGCATACAAAAGAAGTAAAGCTAAGTTCCTTCTCAGTGAGTCTTTGGCACATAAATAGCATTTACTGAGCACGGAGGTTAGCACCTCACTGAGGCCACTGCTGGGGTGCAGATATGATGCTTTCGTTGTTGCCTGCTCAACAGGAGGAGGTGGAATGAGCAGCATCATCTTGGTAAACTCATTTTACCATATCTCATGCATCTTTCACAGTAGGTCTGCAAATGCTTTTTTAAAGGCTTCAAATGTAATGCAAAAGAGGAGAAAATATTTGATTGAAGACCTGTGACATGTAGATGCTCCCAAATTTTCTCAGTCACTTTTTAATTCCTTTCAAACATTTTTTCTTGCAGAAAGAAAGTTTAAGGCATTCACTTTTGCCTTTGTGCCCTTCTGTACTGCTTTTCCCCTCTCTCCTCAGCACCAGCCTTTTTTAAACCATGTTTGTTCAAGTGTCTCAGAACTTACACACCTATACCAGCTTCGTAAAGATAAACAGCCAGGTTAGGGAGAAAGATCCCACAAGACTGTCCCCATAGCATTATAAGATATCAGAGGATTCACATGTTGTGAGGGATGTGTAGCCAATGCCCAAACCATGCTGAAAGCCCTGATCAGCCCCCATACCTCTGGAGATGTCAATCAGCCTGTAAGCCAGTTTTAATCTTCCTGGCTCTGTTCATTTATGCAAATAAAGCTGACTCATATTTCATGAAACAATAGAATCACAGAATCATTTTGGTTGGAAAAGGCCTTTAAGATCATTAAGTCCAACCTGGTCTGCTCTGGTGCCTGAACATGATAAATCCACTAAGGAGATGAGCTTATCTAGTTAGGGCAATCAGTTTTAGTTTGATAGGGACAAATTTGGAATACTGACGCCAGGCTTCTGATCTGACAAAAGCTCTTGGTCTGTTTTCCCATGGGTTCAAGCAAAAATCCATTGCTCAGCTCACAAGAGGGCTAAATATTTGGACATTCATTTTACCAGGGAGGAAAACCTACTTGCAATGTGTTGCTCGGTGCTGGATTTCCATATTCACCATGAGACGATAGGTAAGGGTTTCCTCCATGTGGGTTAGTGAGGCCTTACTGAACGAGATTTGCCAGCTAAAGAGCGTGCTATGGAAGAACATGCTGTTGATATCTGTCTTAGAATCTCAGTGGGATTCAAGTGCCTATCTATGTGCTTACACAAAGCTCTTACTTTGTGCGGAGATTCACAAAGCCATATGCCACATGAAGCAGTTGGAGCCGTCCCCCCTTCCTCTGCCAAGTTTCCACTTCCTACGGATACATAAGACCCACGTTCCTTGCAAACAGCATTTGAAGGAGCAGCACTGAGGAGTGACCAGGTATGCCCGTGCAGCATGGCGTCAAATAAGCATAGAATCATGATTTTGGATTAAAAGCTGCATCTACCTAAGGAGGGCTCAGAGAGAGATGTTAACTGTACAGTACAGGGGAGACTTTTGCAAATTACATTTGCAGACAATTAAAGGTCACATTATTTAGCTAAGTCTTAATCCATCACTGTGAACAAGGCATTGATTACTGCCCTGGACTACATTCATTTTTAATTCCATTAGGAATATAAATGACAGTTTCTCTATTTGCCTCTTCTCTTGATACATAGCAACGAGAACGGCAAATTACCTCCAGCTTCAAAGTAACTGAACAGATAAGCTTCTTTCCATGCTCTTTGGCAAAAAACACCCTTCCTAGCCTTAACTAACCAGGAAACATCCTGACAAAGTCCTGAAATTGTGTATTAATGGCCTAGAAGAGGGCTGGGCATGTAGTTTAAACTCCTTGGCCTCAGCCATAGGAAGCTTGCAAAAGGCATTAGCACCTCAAAAGGCAGCCTGTGTCCCCCATTTCCAGCTTTGCGACGCTCAGTTGTGCTAATGCTAGTGCATGGAGGAGCCTAAAATCATGCAGTTTTAAGGACAGTGATGCAACTTGTTGCTTTTTGAATCTCATTCACTGTTCATTAAGGTGTACTCCTTCTTCCTTTCCCGAGTGAATTGAAAAAGTGGGATAAAAGTGGGAATGAGTCACTGGTGAAAGTTGTTAATTCTGGCTTTAACCCCTGATGTAGGAATTTTTAGCAGTTTTAGCTGCCTAAACTATGTGAAATTAATTCCATGCTAAGCTATGTAAAGCTAATTGCATGTGGATAGACAGCAAAGATCTGTCCAAAATTGCCTTATTAGTCCTGCAAGCATCCCTGTTTACCTCCTTTTCTGTACTCAGACTACAAACTCTGGGTTTTAGGACAGTGTGAGACGTATTGCCACCTTCAGCTGAACACCACAGGAGTATGCAAGGGATGAATCACTCAGTGTTTAGGTAGTAGCTGTCTAGCAGGATCTGTATGTGGGCTCAAGTGCCCTCTTGACTCTCAGGGGCAGTTAAATGCCCGAGGGACTTTTCAAGAACCCATTAGTGCCTAGTGGCACATGTAGTTACCTGAATACCTCAATGAATCTCTTTGTAAATTAGAAGAAAATGATAATCAAATTCATTAACATTTGCAACATGCTTTATGACCGATAGGCGCATCAACTATTATTACCCTGAAGGCAGAGCTACTCTTTATCACTGCCGCCAATATCTAGGCTGGTTTTGCTTGGCAGGATTTAAACCTAACGGTTCTTATCATAAAAAGAGAAAGAAAGTGTCATCAGAACTGATTGAACTATATATTGGCTACGTTATGTTGTAATGGCTGTCAAAGATAAATGCAGGGGTGGCTTATCTTGTTTCCTAATCATCTTCAGGTGTAATGTTGTCATTCATTTTGTAAACTCTCTCTTTGTATTTAAACCCAAGGGGAGACCACAAACTGAAAAATGTGCTTTTGGTCTATTTCTGCTTTCTATTGGTCTGTTTGTGGGAATAATCGTTTCAAACTCAGTGACCACAAATGAGATTATGTTTAAACAAAACTTCCTGTGAAAGCACGGAGGGGACCTGTCACCCTTCGCTGATGGGTTAACAGCATCTACTGCTGCATACCCTACATTGGGTCTGGGCTTGTTAGCCTGAACTGCCCTTCCTTCTCCCAAAGCTCTGCAGGTTCATGGGAGCTTGTCCTGTAGATCTGCTTAGCTTAATCACCCTGGGCACCCAAATACGATCCACCCTGGCTGTTCATGCATAGATAAGGAGACACTCTTCCAGTTGTTACAGTAATAGAATCATAGAATCATAGTATAATTAAGGTTGGAAAGGACCTTAAGATTATCCAGTTCCAGCCCCTCTGCCATGGGCAGGGACACCTCACACTAAACCATGTCACCCAAGGCTCTATCCAACCTGGCCTTGAACACTGCCAGG
>WYDI02141352.1:75900-155545 GCA_009867235.2 Psittacus erithacus | reverse complement strand
GCTGAAAGTTAGAAACACAGCACTGCACCAGCCACTAAGAAGGAGAAAAAATGACTGCTACTGCTGAACCCATGACAACATGGAACTTTGCTTCTAGGCTTCTGCCTTCACTATTTCAGAAACAAAGAGTGATTCAGGACTTGCTAAATAACTCTCCCATCCTGTGACCAGGAAGATAGTCACTGATTTCAAATTCAGAAAAGAAACCACTTTTGTGACTGTTTCCCAATAAGGAAGGGGAGAACAATAGCTACAGATCATAACATCAGTGGTTTTCACATCTGTGATCAGACTTCTTTACTCAGTTTGTTAAAAATTAACATCATCATTTGGCCACTGCAAGGATGCCACTTAGGAATGAGTCGGTTTAAGACTAAATCATGAAGAGGCTAGGTTGTTTTCAAGTTTCTGCTGTGTATGATTTAGAAGTCTTTTGCTTAGTGCTAAGAGCTTACATCAAGTGCTACAGATACTGAGACTGTGCAACACCTTCCTGGAATAAGTACTGAATTTGCATAATTTGGTAGCAAAACTTTTCCCAGAGGATAGCACAAATCCACAGTTTTAGGTTCTCACTGCTGATGACTGCACCTACACCAGCTCCAGACACATTTCCAGATACCCCAGTAGAAGAAATATATGGACTTACTGGAGTGAGGCCCGACACTTACTAAGGAACTGGAGCATCTTCTGTGCATGCAGAGGTTGAGAGCTGGGGAAATTCAGCCTGAAGAAGGGAAGGTTCAAGGGATCTTATCATAAAATCATAGAATCAAGTAGGCTGGAAAAGACCTTTAAGACTATCAAGTCCCAACTGTTTCCCCAGCACTGCCAAGTCTAAATGTATAAGTTCTTTGCTGTATAGAAATATTCTTATTCTTTCCAGAAAAATGTTCTTTGCTGTATATAAATATATCAATGTATATAAATACCCAAGGGCAAAGGGGTAAAGATAAGAGAGCCAGACTCTGCTTAGTAGTGCCCACAGACAGGACAAAAGGCAATGGATATATTCCTAAAGCACATGAAATTCCATCTGAACACAAGAATTCACTTTTTGTTTTACTGTGAAGGGGATCAAAAACAAGAACACGCTGCCCAGAGAGGTTGTGGAGATAGATAAAGCCAACTGGTCCTGAGCAACTGACTCTAGCTACCCTGCTTGAGCAGGGGGGCTGGACTTGGAGATCTCAAGAGGTCCCTTCCAACTCAAATAGCTCTAACATTAACACCATAATCTGCAGCAGCAATACACACGCACAAAAAAATCATTACTATGTTCTTGTACATCAATTTTTGCATTATCTGTGGTTTTCATTGGGCTACAAGTAACTGCAAATGGTTTCTATTGATTAGCCTCTTGTTGGTGGGTAACATGAGAAATGAGGTCAAAGAGCTTCAGCAATTGAACAAACACATCATCTGCAGCATTAATGGTCCTCTAAAGTGTTTGCAATCAAAGTCATACAAAGGGCAAATCCTCTTTCCAGCAACTCATTGTGCTAAAAGAGATAATCCTTGCATTGTCTATGATTGCTTTTGGTTCAGTTCTCTGCTCAGGAGTAGAAGGACCTACATAAAATAAACCTGTGAGAAAGTATAAACTATGATAACTTGAAGGATGCATGCCAACATTTTTTACCTTTTTCTTGCCCCCAGAAGAATACAGATACATTCCTGTACCACTGAGTAACTAAATAAACAATTGTGCTTCTTGATTCGGAGGAAACTCCAGGAATAAACTTGCCAACAAACTTTTCAAGTTGACAAGCAGGTATTCTTTATTGCTGCGCCAGGAGACGCGGGGGATAGCTCCTGCCAACATGCATCAACATATTGCCACACAGCCGTCCTTATATGGTCACTGGGCATACACACATATTCATGAGGCTACACATGAATTACATCATTTTCCATAAAGTCTCCCGCATGCGTACAAAAATGTGGTGGTGGTCTCCGAGGGTCGTTTACTTCTTCCAGCAATCTTCATAACTTGTCAGCCTCTGAAGCACCAGCTTAATTAACATTACAGACACAGCAATCATCCTGTCCTACTCATCAGTTAGTGTAACTGCTCCCATGCTGGACATCTGCGTATTCCCAGATACTCCCAATACCCAGGCCCTGTTTTTCTATCCTGTTTTTCTTACGCTTTTTGTACTAAGGTCATAAGGACCTAAAACTATGTTAACTACAGTGATTTATCTTCATGCACCTCAGTTATTTTCCACTGCAACTGTTACAAAGCCATCAAACTTAAAATTACTTAAAACTGATTCCACTTATTCACAAAGGTTTATATTTCATTTTGTGTTTTCATGCCTCCTTATCTCATTCTGCAGGTGACAAAGTTCTCCTTTGTTTTTCAAACACTAACATGCACATACAGCTACTCCTCTTACTTTCATTCCAGAGCACTGCACTGTGTCTCATGTAGTGTCCTCAAATCCCTTACACCTTCTGATTTCTATCAGAAGGTAACTGATCCATCACAGGTTGCAAAGAGAAATGCCACCCTTCAGCTTCCACTAGGGAAAGAAATCTCCACAGACAACTCAGAAAAGAGGTCCTTGCCTCTCCAGCTGGATTTTATCATCTATGGATTCTTCTCATTATCTTTCTGGCCAGAATTACCCTTACCCATGGTAAAAGATCAGCACTGCAAGGGGTAGGCAGATAAGACTCTTTGCCCTTTATATATCATCTTCCTTAAATGTACAACTTTAATTTCAGTTACTTGAACTCAACAGCTTTCAAAAGTTTACAAAGTATTTTATTAGCTAAGAAGAATACAAAGCTGCTTCCATTTCTTTCAATACTGTTGCAAAAAAGATTTTGCAGTTTCTTTAGAGGAAAACTAGAAGTGCACTACTGAAAAACTGCATAATAGCAGGGTCTGGCTCAAATTAAAAATAAAAGGAATTTAGTGAGTTTACCAGCTTAACGAAAGTGGAAATTTCAAAGCAGAAAGTACTCAGTAGGGTACTGAGTATGGAAGAAGAGCCATATGCAGCATGGTGAATTTATTCTTCAATGTTTTCCTATTGCCTGAAGACAGGAAATCCATTTGTCAGGATTATGCATTCTTCAATGAGAAGCAGATAATGTTCACCACTTAAAGGAGACTCTGCTTTTCACACTCAGTACCAAAGGAAATGATACTGTATCAGCTCATATCTGGGAATGCTACCATTGGTAAAAGAGAAGGAGAAAATCGTATCTGAGAAGAGATAGCAGTACCATACTAAGTGCTGTGTCTTTCTCTCACTCTCAGGCGCGCACCAAGGCTGCAAGCTCTCTTGCAAGGATCTGTGCAGGACGCAACACTCAGCCTCTGAGCTCTCTAATATCTTAGCTCCCACTTGGCTGGTAGTGTAGACTGTCTCTCCAGCTCCGACTGCCACCCCAAGAAGGGATCTCATGCCGTGTCTGAGCAACTGGTATTTGATGCCTGACAAGAAAGAACGCCTCGGCAGGGAGACTGAGATCGAAATGAGACAAGGATGACTTGGGTGACTTCTAACGAACTCAGGAGACCATCTGCATAAGCAAAAGCTCCCTAATTGCTCATTCAGACAGGTCAGGAGATAGATAAAGAGGTGAGAGATTGTTAAAGAGGTGAGAAAGCTGCTTGCAGGCAAACTGTCTGACAGGAGGCCTAACAGTTAGGGTTGGACAAATATCCCTCCTTTACCTTTGGGACTGCAACTAGTCAGACATACATCTGATATTCAACCCCACCCTAACAACACAGTCAGCTCCTCCAAGCCCATGTTGCAACCTGCTTTCCTCTCTTCCTGCCACTGTCTGAATCAGTGGGAACAAAAGGGCACATTGTCTGAACGGGTGAGTGGTTTCATCACAGACTTCCAGAAAAGCTGAGCACTGAAAGAGGAAACAGACAGATACCTTATCTTGTCTCAATTTCAGTCCTCTGCAGAAGCGCAGTGATTATTTAACATACATAGGGCTCTAAGGAGCCTCTATCACTAGTGGGCTGCAGTATATTCACAATTTTAATGCTTATTATAAAATACCATAATATGTCAATCCATGTGCCATGCAGTAAGACATTTCTAAATAGGTCAGAATTCCACAAGAAATTGCAGGTTAGAGATTATCTTAGTTATCAAAACAGTAAAAACCAAAACCAAACAAAAAATAACCACCATGGAGAAAAGAACCACTTAGGTACTTAATGCTCTTGGAAAAATCTGTTTTCGCTATGAAGCACACACAGATAAAGATGATGTTGCAAAAGCCTCAAGATTACAGCAAATATTTTGGATGAGAGATCAAAATAGCTGTAGTTCAAGAAATTTATGTTTTCCTATTATCTTATGAGGATAGATGGAATGGTCCAAACTATGTAGGAGTAAATCAAATGTTTTACATTGATGTCCAAGTATTTTTCCTTCCCACAGTGACAGTGACAAAAATACCAATGTCTACAACATTGCAGAGCTCACTCCTTTCACACTTTCACACACTTCAAACTTTTGGTTTTCCTGTTACCAAAGGACTCTCAAACACAACTTGCACCCAAGCCCAGAAACTTTTCTGGTGAAGTGCCAGTTGTACTTGCCTAACCCTGTAAGTAGTGCAATAGTAACACTCCCAGTACATGCACCAGAACACAAAGATCAAGCTGCTGTGCGAATACCACTGCAGTTTGTCCCTAACGCTTTCTGTGTTTCAATATCAACAACAACAAAAAGTGCTAAAAATTTAACAGCAAAGTATATGCAACCCCCTTACAGTCCTCACAGTATTTGCTGGGTGTGTGAAGTCGGTTACATGGCAGCGTCTGTCAGAAACAGGAGGCTCGCTTCTAATTTTCACTCCTTAAAAGCATGCAGTTTATGCAGAAAAGGAGAGGAACAAATAACTGAAGGAAATTGGCCATTTGAATGTCTTACTATTTCTCAGAGTCCGTTATGCTATCTGCATCTCCTGAAAAGAAAACTGGGAGGAGGAGGGAGGGCAGAAATATTTTCACAGTATCATGATTGATGGAGGACCACGCATTCAAAACCAGAAACCTCTTGGTAACAACTCACCAGACAGGAATCTTGATAATTTCAGACTTATGCAAAGGAAACAGGTGGAACATATTCTGACTTCTGTGAGGCAATGAAAGTACTGATACTGACCTTGCAAGGATCATCTGTGGAGAGTTGGAGGCATTTCACATCACTTTCAGTTATGCTGAGGAGAAAGCATGACAAATCCAGCAAGGCAAGCTCTGGTCTTCATAGGAATTGAAGCTCAAATCACTGAAGTTGATGAATATTTTTGCACTGACAGAAAACAGTAATTGAATTGGGTTTATGTAAGATCATTTTACCCACAAGTTACTTCCTCCAGAAATGTCACTTTGCTCCGTGCCATCTCAGCCACTTTGAGAATTGTACCATTATGAGCAAATACTCTGCCTGTTTGCTGGTGATGGACTCATGTTTTCTACCCAAATGTATCCAAGGCATTTAATAACAACTCCCAATATCTCCCCAAAGCTAAAATGAGCATGTTACCGGAAAAGATAGTGTTTCTTCCATTTTGCCTCTACAGAAGAAGTGTAAAGAGAGTGTTTCAAACTGTGTTTTCATAAATGTATTTTTCATAATTGCCTCTACATCTGGTTATCAGAGCAGGAACATAGAGCACAGCTGCTGTTGGAAACTGCATTTTTACCAAGCATCTTTCCATGCACCCTGCTGACAAGGCTATTTTAGTCTCTCTGGCACCTAAGAAAAAGGAAAAGGGCAGACATCCCTCTATTCTCTGAAGCTGAGAGAGGAGTGTCTGAAGCTAAAGCAACCCCTGCTGCTCTCTCTGCAGAGCTTTCCCTATTCTAGACTGATTCTTATTCTAATCATGCCTGGTATTTGTTAATTTTTGTTTAGCTTTGCAGTTTACACCTGTCTAATGTCAAACGAATGCTAGCTCCCTTTCCATTCTGCTTTAAGCCACTAAACAAAAGACGCAGCCTTAATACATTTAAAACCTCTGGGCCTCAACAACTGCAGACAAGAAGAAGACAGAGATAAAGCAGTAAAATATTTATGGCTAGATTTAGAAATGACCTCCAAGTCCATGCACCTAGTTTTGTGCTTCTTGCCTTTCTATGGGCAAATCAGGAACACAGCTGCCTACCACACAGGCTTACCTGTAGTTTTGCACCCAGAGCTTCAAGCAGTTGGAAGCAAGTACCCTGAAAGATACACCCACAGGGCTGAACACTGTATTGACCCAAAAGACAATGTAAAGAAAGAGGTCTTCTACAGTAATAACCTGGAAAATTTAAAAAACCACCAATAAACCAACCAAAAAAAAATAACTCACCCCAAAACCAAAATATCCCACAAATTTGTCAAACCCTATTCTTCCTAATCCATGTTAGTCTCCTTGAAAGTGATTGTGATACAGAATGATTCATTTTGTTGAATCACAAAGAATGGCACTGGAGATGATTTTTTGAGGAAATTCGCATTTCAAAAGGTTGAAGTGAAGGATTTCTCCTCTTTCAGCTTTTCAGTGCATATGTGTAAACAGGGAGTGTGCCCTCCTTGCCCATGTCCTGTTCCTGCTCAGGACTCCTAGGGGCTTCCTAGCAAGACTATCCAATACTCATTCATGAGATGAAGCAGCCTAATGTTTTTAAGAAGGCTTCTCTTTGAAAGCTTTTGATATTTGCTTGTTAAGTAACATATTTGTGAAATGTTGTCCGTGCTGAAACTGATGCGGATGGCATCAGGCAGATGGCACATGTTGCATGCCATTACAAGGCTTAACATTTCACTAATTGCATTGGCCCACTTCTGTGAATCACAGATTATTCTCAGACTCATAAAACACATCTGATTTCTTTACGTAGTTGCTCCTGCAATGTGATACAATTGCAAGGGCCCACAAGGGGACAAATCTTGTGATTTAACTATTCAGACATGAACAGGCGATACTTTGATCACATGCATGAAATGAGGAAAAAATCTCACTTGTACACAGATAATTAATTATTAACTCTTACTTCACTTTGGTAGACTGATAACAAAACATTAATTGAAATAAGAAAAGCAGCTGACCGGCCTTGGCTTGGCTATGTGGTTTTTTCTGTTTCATGAAGGAATTTCTGCAAGATGTAATGGGAAACAAAGCATGAGTACAGAGACCACAAAAGAGCATGGGTTAAGAGTCAGCTGACACACCAAGGACCTCCATTCTGTATCTATGGTGAACTGCATCTTCTGAATTAGATGGGTCCTCTGGCAAGTCATCAAGAATCTGTATGTAAATATCATGTATGCATGTAACTCCTTATGAGTGGGGAAGAATGTCATTGCCCCTCTGCAAAGTCAAAGAAGCTTTAAGATAATACATTCTATAGGGTAACCAGGTTTTCATTACCTTGGCCAGTTTCTCATAAATAGGAGTGCTAAGATAAACAGTCTGCCAGCTAACTCAGGACCAAGCATTACTTACATGAAATGCTGAAGCAAATGCACTGGAAAAAGTAATTCCAAGTGCTTCATCTAAATGAGCCATTATGGCCTTGCCCAAATTCTCAAATGCAAAACCAGCAGCTGAGACAAGAGCCTGCTGAAGTTAGCACAAGTCCTTAGCAAGCTTCAACAGGTTTTATATCAGTCTTTCATATACAACTGCTTGCACCCATGAACTTCCCTGCTTCTTATGAATAAAGCCGAGAGACCACTTCTGAACATGAAGAACTGTGTCTAACTGTCTGCTTTTCACTGCTTATGCTCTCCATGTAGCAAACTGAAGATGAATCTTTCAGCTGATGCTTTTCATTCTTCTATGCACAAAAACTCCCTGCTGCCAGGAGCAGAAGTAAAAGAAGTTATCATCTAAATTCAAAACCCCAAAACTGCAGGCTTCTCTGTAGTTGATTATTTCTCTAAGCTTCTCTGCTTCAAAAGCAAATCTCATTATTGCTTGTTTAATGATCTCATTGGTCATTAAACATTGCTTTTTACTAGAGCTATATTAACACTGGAAGGACCTTTCACTAAGAACGGATAATTTCTTTCAAATGTATTTGTGACCCTTCTGTATACTTTTTACAGAATATAGTAAACAAAGCAATGCCATATGCATGAACAAGGCAAGCTGCAAATGTTAGAACATGGTTATATTCCCACAGATGCTGTTTTTAAAGTGCACTCACTTTTTTTATGGTTAGATTTCAAATACAAGAAAAGCACCAAGAACATTATTGACTCACAATAAAAAATTTAAATATGTCAACTTAAAAAAAAAAGGTCTTTTCAGTACCTCCCAGCATTTCTTTGAGCAAAACTGTTTGTAAACTTAAGTTGCAATTGGCAAACATTAGGGCTGTCTGAAGCTGGTTTCTTTGGCTGAATTTACTGCTTTCCAAAAGAGAAGACAAACTGCTGTGATCTAGTACATAGATCATAGTACATAGTACATAGGTTTGGGTTGGAAAGTACCTTGGGATCTTCTAATTCCGACCCCCCTGCCATGTGCAGAGGCGCCTCACCCTAGACCATGACACCCAAAGCTCTGTCCAGCCTGGCCTTGAATGTTGCCAGGGATAGAGCATTTACCACCTCTTTTATAAAAAAAAAAGACCAAGCACCTTCATTGCGTTTGCAGGTTTCTAAATACAGACCTACTATCCCTCATTTTAAGGGGCTTAAAAATTATGAAAGCTGTTATTCACTTGAAAGTTGTTATTCACTTCCTATATCTTATACTAAATATTTATTTTGTCAAATCTGTAATAGCATCATAATACTGTAATAAAAATAAAAAATAAAAAAGAGGAAAGTCAGGGATGGGGTGAGAAAATTACTAAGGAAGTGAACACGACATCTGTTTCTAAATTTATGTGAAACTTTCAGCTTGAGTAGATTTATTCTCCTGGACATATAAGCAGAAGCACTAACTACAGGTTACCAGTCTCAATAAGATGTGCAGTGCGGAAGTTGATTCACTGTAAAAGTCTGATTGGGATTTCCCTCCCAGCAGGGAAAAGCTTGCAGGCCAGTCATATACTTACTCCCATTTCAGCTCAGGTGGATCTGGACCCCTGCTATTCCCAAAGCAAGCCATCAGGAAACACTTCTGCTGATGTTTCTACTGACAAGCTAGCTCATCTAAGGGACTTAAAACAAAGCAAGTTCAAAAGCATGAGATTCTGTGTCTTGTTTCAAAACTTCTGCTTAACTATTAACCGGAGTGCAGGGTAGTGCAGCAACCTGGAAAGAAGAGGCAGGGAAGGGCTGGCTGTGAGTCAAAAGCCAGAGTGATCCCACAATGCTTAGGGAATCACAGGGCAAGAGATCTGCCCTGTACCGTACTGATCCCGTAATAGCCTGAGAATACTCTGAAAGGGACATCTGCCGAACTAAATCTTGGATTTAATTTTAATCCATGTGACTTCCTCTGTATTTATCCAGGGCTTTCAGACTAAGAGAGCCTCCATTCTGACCAAGATAGTAAATGTGTCATTTAGTTAATGTCTTAGTGTCCCTGTATATAATGCACAGAAAACATCCTTTCACTGACCTGGTGAGTCCACATAACCGCTAGACACACCACGCAACAGAGCTCTCCATGGGCTTGGCCAGCTGCAAGAAAACTAGATGTTGATCCATGACCAAAAGGCAAACTGTCAAAATGCAAAGTGAGTTGCGGGTGTTTAACCAAGATCCTCCCACAAAGACGACTCTGCTGCTGTCCAAGGGGAAGATGAGTGACCTGAATGGGTGTATCTCCACCCAGGTTTCATAGAAGCTTTATTTAATGAATTAAGATGTTGACTGGTTTGTTCTCCCAGCCCTAAAGCTTCCAGAAGTTTGCCTAAGGTGTCTTCTGCTTCTGTCCAGGAGCTTCATGCAACAAACATACACAGCTCCAGCCTGACTGCAGCTCAGCCAATTTTTCATGCCATCAGCAGCTGTTGCAGGCCGAAAGGGCAACAGAAATTGAGAGATTAACCATCGACAGAGGGAGCTAAGTTTAAATCAGTTCAGCGCATTACTAACTTCATCTTTTTAAACTTGCAGGCATGAATCACTCTCCATTTGGGGAAGTGCAGGAATTTATTGTGTACGTGCACACTGAGCAGAATTGGGCAGAAAGGAAGAATTAGGTTTTTCTTCAGGAGAGGAAACCTACCTCCTGATCTTGTAAAGAGCTGTGCTCTTGGGTAATAGGTGCTATGAGCACTGCCTCCCTAAGTCTCACTGCATGTATAACCACACTCACTGTCAGACCCTCAGGTGCTCAGAGCAGTGGCAAGGGGAGGGAATAGCTCCTGCCAGAAATACATGGCCTGAGCATGGCTTGCACTGGGCAGGGACTGACTTACACATTCAAAATAGGAAGTTAAAAATTATTCCCAGGGCAGTCCTGCCATAGGCTGGAATGCTTTTTTGCCCAATCCACATTAAAGGTTTCCTACAGGCAAAGGGAAAAGGGGCTTTTTGCTGCCTTGCCAGACATTTGAGTTGTAATTGTAGGACAAAGAAACGCTTGTGCTTCATACCAATTCAACAAAGGGAGATCTTGGAGTGAAGGTACAGTTTCAACTCATTAGCCACCTCACATCAAAAGTAAAAGCTAGATTACCAATGTTCTTACTGATGCTTTACTATGTCTGGTGACCTTGTCAAGGTAGGATTAAACTGCTGTCTGTTCTAGAAGCTTGAGAACCAAATCCCACAATATATTCCACATTCTACTCCAATTTAAAATCAATTAAACTTCTTAGCGGCTCAAAATCTTGGTATTTGTAAAATAAATCTGTTTTATATTCCATTTACTTGTCTCCAAGAGCAAAGTTTTTGAGAACCATAAATATTGCTTCAGTTTTCTGCTAACAAAATGAGAAAAAAATCTCAAGCTTCTCTGTAACTGAAGGAACTGTCATACCCCATAGAGGATGCTTTGTGTATAGTCAACAATTAAAAACTGGTGAAATATGATTTTAGTTATACTACTTTAAATTTCCCTTTTTGGATGTACTCAAAAACCACCACTGCAATGACATGCTGGAGAAAAGGAATGTTAAAGCATAAATCTGAAGCCAAGGCAAGTCCAGATGCAAGGAAGTGCCACTGTTAAGGTAAACCTCGGTAATCTGGCTCACAACTCAGATTGCACCACTCCCAGTTAGAAGACGCTTCAGAGATTTTTGTAAAATTTATCTTAGCTGTAGAGGCTGCTGGTTGAAAACTCAGCTGCTGACATCAGGATAAAACATGAATTGCATGAAATGAGCTGACCTGCAGCAAGTGATTAACAGTGTGAGCTACAGGGATCTAGCATCTCCTCATTCCAGGGAAGAGTCCTTTGGGTAAAGCAGCTCTCTGCACTCCCGAAGAATGCCTGCAGCTCTTTATTTATACAAAGCGAATGAGGCCTCAAAGCACATTTGTGGGGTACACATCAGACCTATCTCTTTATCACCAGAAAGCTTTGCTCCAATACTGCCATGTTCTAGTTGCACACAGAGGAAGCAAAGCACAGCAATGTTGAATGGACTTTCTTAAAGTCGAAGTGCAAATGAATTTTAAAAAGAAACAGCAAACAAAAAAAGCACAACATCCACGATAGATAAGAATTGGTAACATAAAGTTCTAACTATTGATATGCATTACTCATGGGCCGAGTTTGCTCAAATCCTCTTTTCTCTTCTTTACTGATAACAGAAAAACACCCCACCGTAAATCATTTTGTTCTGTATGACAAAGACTTGGAAGTGATATTTTCTTTTTCTGGTTGTTTTTATTTCTGATTCCTCTGTTTTAATGAGATTGCAGTTATTTAAGGCATTGTTCTATAATTAGATCAGACACTGTAAGGTTTCACATTAGTTAGAAATAGTCTCAGACTACAGACATTTGTTGGCTTGCTTCACACTTTTTATGCTTAAAAACATCCCCAAAACACCCATCGTCTGACCCAGCTCCTCAGTATCTATTTTTTTATTGTTATTATTGTTATCTTTTTTTTAAAATGGCTGTTTAAAGTATTTCTTTCCCTTAAACACAAGCTGAAAAACTAGTACCCAATTTGCCGTACTTAGTCCAAAAAGTCACAAAGCTTGCTTGTTATCTGAGGGAATGATGCATTTTCTTTGTGTGTGTCTGTGCATGTGAGAGGGGGGAGAGAGAGAGTCATGACAGCATGTCACGGGGAGTGGTTTGCATATTAATAAACAATATATATGAGCCTTTTCCACCGGGGCCAGCACTCAGAGGGACTCCTGTGCACAGAGGAAGGGATCACATATCACTGCACCAGAGTGAGTTCTGTTTCAGCTTTGCTTACTGCTACAGACTGGCTCCTTTCTTTCTCTTTTTTTCTTCTAATCCTACTCTGCCCTCCCTAGGGCTGCTGTTATATCAGCTGCTTGGGGGTTAGTCCTGTCCAATTGTGCTACATGTAAAACGAGTACTGAAAGTATTTCATTTTTAGAGTTTTGCTTGGTTTATTCAACACACTAACGCTGCTGACATAGACAGGGATAACCATGAGCCCTACACAGTGGCTTTAAGTGTAACTCAAGTACCCCATCTATGTACATTCTTTGCTACTTACAGGCATCTTTAAAGAGCCTGCTGTACTCAAGACATTACAATCACATGCACTGCTAAGATCAGACTTCATAAATTATGAACTGCTTTTCTAGAGGCAAATAGGCAGATCACTTGTCTGTTGTTAAAGCAAGACATGTTTCTCACCAGTGCCTGATGCTATCAGTACTGAGCTGCTTTGATAATCAGGGTACATGTCAGAGAGAAACTTTCCAAAAAGAGAAACTCATCAGCATAGCATTTGGTGTGGGGAAGCTCCTGGCATTCTGCAGGGAGTTTTCAGTGAAAAACCATTTCAAAGCAGTATTCTATTAGATGTAAAGGCTGACTTATGTACATTCACTTACATAACCAAGCTGAATCTAGGCTACTGTCAGAGGAATTAGATTTATATTAAGCAGCACCAACCAATTCCTCCAGGTCATTTTTATGTGCTGTTCTAAACTCCTGTCTTTTGGTTCACCAATGGATTAACATATTCTTGTCCCAGTTCCCACCATTATCCTATAGAGGGAAGCTCCTGAATCTGCTTCCACTTGCTCCATTTTTTGCTTTACCAAAACTCACAGGGGTTTTTTGCTGTTGATTTTTGCCTTTTACTTGAAAATGGTATTCTGATTCATGATATTTTTACTTTTAAATTCTAACTGCAGCCATTTGCCTGTGTGCATAATCCTCCTGCACACATATCTGTTAAAAGCCATCTTTTATTTACTGCTCATTTCAAACTATCCAAGCAAACAAACCACAGCTATAAAGTATTTTCCCTGGACTTCTATGCTTCTTAGAACTGCTCGTAAACACCAGTTCTTTCATACTCAAAAGTTGTAATAGGTGCAGGTAAGTTTACTTCTGTTTATTCTTTTGTTTCCTTTAATCCAAAACAGAATCCATCTCTCCATAAAATGCATACATAGTGTGAATGAGTCCATGCTGCAGATACACGCACACCCAGACACACAATCAAATCTATTTGGAGAGAAATAACACTGAAGATCTCCAAATTTTAAACCAAAAATATACACAGAGAAATTCTTAGACTTCTGGGTTTGTGCACACACAAACATGTTAGCCAGTCACCTTCAATGCAGCACAATTCTGTGCCCCTGAAAAACATACTCTGTTGCTCTAGGGGTTTTCTTTTAAGATTTCTAGCTGCTGTCTGCCATACATAACCTTCTTTTAAGCAGTTAGAAAGCAGAAGTAATTGAAGACAGTGCTCACTTTCAAAATACCTTTGATCAAAATCTCACTAGCAAGTAATTACACTGCCTAGGAGCCACTGACATGTTGCTGGGGTTGGCTTAGCAAGTGGCATCCCATACCACTAAAAGCTTTGCTTATTCACATCAGCATATATGCTGCAAATCTCAGACAGGTGATTTTTTTACCCTTTTGTCAGTTAGTCCAAGGAGGACCAGGGTGAGAAGAAAAACAAAAGAGAATCTGCCAAATCCCACAAATATATTTTAAAGTGCCATTATCTTGAAGAACCTCACTTATCTGGAGCCAATCTGTTAAAACTTCAATAAAATAAGCTACAACAATGAACGGGGCTGGGGGGGCTTGGGGGGAAGCCAAAACCAACCTTCGTTTTGCACTTCTTCAAAAGTAACTAAAAACTTTGCTGGAATGACTCTGTAAAGCATGAGCATGAAGTGGGATAGGAGAGAAACAAGGACATTCAGTGATGCCAGACATACATCTGCATTTTGGATTTGGGTAACAGGTGGTAAAGAGAGAGGGAGAACAAAGAAAGGTATTCAGGAAGGATGGTTTGATGTTTGATAACAGGAAAGAACAAATAAGGGACACCGGAGACTGGCCTCCGTAACCGTATGCCTCAGGTAAGCAAGCATTGTTTGTGTGTGTGCCAGCATACTCTGGGGCAGAGTGAGGAACCCACGGCAATGGGCACTGCCCCAGAGCCAGAGTCTGCCTGGTGTTTCCATGAGCAAAGGCAAAATCTGCTGTAAACCTCTGCTCAAAAAGTACTTTCTTCTTAAGTACGGACGCATAGGTTATGGCTTTACATACGAAGCAGTCTGTACCCATAGCTCATGGGATCTTGGACATTTACTACTTATGGCCAAATCTAGGCACTCCCCAGGCTTCTAGCCAGGTTGTGCTCTGGGCTGTAGGCCCACGCTTACCAGTGCTAGTACTGTCAAGGCAACTGGCTATGTCTGAAGTGCACTTTAGCGAGGTCCTGGATCTCCTCAGGCTCATTCTGGCTGCGAAAACAACTTCAAAATACCTGAAAACACATGAGATCTGTGCCACAGCCCGCTGTACTGATGCTTCTTGGGCAGGGTGATATGCAGCAGGCACGCCAGGGCAGAGCAGGGGGACACCAGGAATGTGTGACTAGGAAAGCTGGTGAGCGATGCTGGAAAGCTCTGCAAACTGAACACCATCTTGCCTTGTTCTGGCTACAGGGATCATATATTGTGCTGAAAAACCTATCTAATTCTTTTTTTTTCATGTCTGTAATATTGTGTATTTGTGATAAGTTGTACAGCAGACTCACAGCATGCAACAATTCAGAGCAAAGTAGTTTAGATTAACGGGGGGAAGGATTTAGTGTTTGTATGCCCCCTTGTACATACACACATACACATGGCTGAGATAGGAAAAAAGCTAATTGTTTTCACATCCAAGGATAGGTGCAAGTCGGCAAAACCAGCAGCCACTTAACACACAGCAACGTCACTCACAACTGCATTCTTTGCTTTGGAGGGATATCATGAGGAGGTGCCAGTTTATCTGAAGACTGCAGAGGCAGATGCAAAACATGAATTTTACAGGAATGACTGGTGTCATCAAAAGTCAGAATTATTCAGGCTTTTGTTCTACTGCAAAATGCTTCAGGGAGTTCTTAAAACATCTGATGAGAAAATAAAAGACTTAAATAGTCTCTCCTGAAATATTATCCTAACTGCTCCTTAGTCTGCATCTTTCCTGAGATCTCTCCTCTTGCAATTTTATTTACCAGTACTTCACAGACTGAGGTGTGCAATTTATTCATTTGAAGTTCGCTGCAACCTGGGAGGCTGCACAGAACAACTGTAAAAGTTATTTACATAAAACTAAGGCCAGTTGCTGCAAATCAAAAGGCTGAGTATCAAACAGAAAGCAAAGTCATCGCAGATGCTCAGGCCCTATATGGAAGAGCCTGGCAAGTGAGGCAGCCCAACAGAAAGCCCTGCCTGTCACGGCCTCTCTGCCTCCATGTCCTTGCTGACATGAAAGCTCTCCCTCACATATTCAGTTCAGATGACTGGGGTGAACTTCAAATGTTTGAATCCTTGTTGCTTTGACTGCAGCTGCCTGAGGGGCACTCACATGAAGAGCAGCAGCTATGAAGTCAGCTTGGAGAAACCCAGATGACTCTGGTGTTCTCCATCCCACAACAGTCTTGGCAGCAACCGCCCATACATTGTCCAGTCACAATGGACTCTCACCTTCAAAAACATCTCTCAGAATAAGTCTATTTCTAACCCTCCTCGTTCACCCAGATTTGGTTTTTTTCCTCCTGTCTTCTCTAAGGATTTTTCTATAGCTCTGAGATAATTGCTTTAAGGTCTCCACACCCTCTTTCTTAAACCCATACGTCCACAGATCCGGGCTTTCAAAAGGCCCTGCTCATTCAGCAGAGCTTACTCATCAGGTCACTTATATCATCAACACTTCTCAGTAATCTGCAGCAATTCCTTGAAAACCTCTTCTCATGTTAGAAGGCTAATTTGCACCACAGGTTGCAAATAACTGGGTAAAGACACGCAAAATCCCAATAAACCCCCCCATATACATGCTTTAAGCTGTGCACATATCTAATCTTGAAAATCATTCTTAGAAGTATCAGGCCACAACCATTACATTTGAGATCTGTTACTTCAAAACTCAACCCTTCAGCAAATTGCATAAGCATTTACTTCAGATTATTTGTGTACTAAACAGAAAAGAGAGTGCAGATTTTTTTCTCTTTTCTATCCTAGGTCCAGACTGCTATCTAGCATAGAAAAAGAAGGGATCAAATTAAAACACTGATGTTCTGTAACTGGGGCAGAGCAGGAAAAAGAGAACATTGCTTTTCATAAAAAATTTATCTCAGATGGAGAGCTGACAGGAATTAGATAGAATTACTAAAGCTTTTCAATTTATTCTGTCAAAACACAGACTGCTTTGGAAATCTTCTGTAGGAAGATTTGAAGTCTTCCATTAATCCAATCCATCTCCCCCCAAAAGGGGGCAGAACATTTCTTATTTTCTTCAATAAAACCAGAATTAATATAAACTTTTTTTTGGCAAGAAAAGAAACAGGAACAAAAAAATCATTTTTTGTTTTCAAAGGCTGAAAATCTCTCTTAAGCCTCTGATATTTTTGACTCCATGTTAAAAGAAGAAGGCTCTGCTTGAGAAAGGGAAAATAAGCCTTTTTACTTTTTGCTGTGCAAAAGAGAGCACCATCCTGATTCTTCAATTCTGTTTCCTAATGAGAATCCCAAAGTCACTAGCTACCCTATTCAGGGACTATACCACATAAGATACCTGCTGTATTGCTTATTTTTTACCAGGGAAAGGCACAAGTTAGTTGTCTTAGTGTTACTTACATCCAGATAAACTGCTTGGATTAAGTCAGTGCCATCACCTGCCAGTCACCAACCTTCCTTACAAGCGAGGAATCTGAAGGGTGCAACAGCAAGCCCATGGCTAGTTCTGGCTGACATGGATGGAATTTCACAACATCAAACTCTTTTCTCTCCAAAAAGGGCCAATAGGAGGCTACTTCTGTGTTGAACTTCAGCCCTGAAGTTAGATATAAAATATAAACACAGGGAGTCTTTAGAGAGAATAACTTTTCATCCCAGAGAAAAAAAATCTAAGGTGTTCCTGCAGTAATCGATTTGATCGGCAGCCGCGAGAGCTGGACCATGCCCTGCAAACAGGGCAAGGCTGCTTCCCAGCAGCCCTTTTTGGCATTGCTCAAGCAGGAAAAGATGACTAAGCATGCCTTTCCCCAAACCTTTCTGACTGTTATGTTGGGCAAGTTAAATAGAAAGTAAGAAATGCTGGACATTGACATTCTCTGTCTTTCCTAGCTTGCTGAAATGGCAAGTTTTACAAAGTTATGGCTGTGGAAGCTTTTCTTCACTTGTCTTCTACCATAAGTATTTAAACCTTGTCTTTCTGTTTCCCTCCTCTGAAAACTGCAAATTTAAAAAATGAAGTCAGGAAGATTCACTTGGACAGGGAAACATGGGGATTTTTTAACTGAGGAAGGAAAAATCTGCTTTAACACTTGGCTCTCCAATTACAGGGATAAGGAATTCACATATCCAAGAAAGACAATAAGCAAGACAGGCAAAGCAGAACTTTATATTCCTAGTGTTTCTCAGGTGAAATAAGACAAAATAAGTCTCTTTCCTGGTTAAAATTTTCTCTTTGGTACTGTGTAAAGTAACACAACTCTCCCCAGTCCCTAAGGATCAGAATAAAAAAATCCTGAGCTAATAGCCTAGGGAAAAACTCTCCTGTAATGTGTAAAGACTCTTCTGTCTGTATATACAAAGAGAAAACAACCCCTACAGCCGCCAGCTTCTCTTTTTTCCCTTTCTAAAATGAGCTTCTTAATGGACATCAGCACTATTGGGCCCTGTGACTGGGAGTAAGGAAGAGAAGGAATAATTTTCCCTCTGAAATTCCAGTGTTCCCATTGATCTTCAGCTGATACTGGTTAGAAGCCCTTCAAGCCACATACATGGCATGATACATCTAAGACATCAGAGAAATAGATAAGGAAATATATGAATTGGCTGAGCTTGCAGCTCCCTCTCCACACAAGCAGAATGCCCAACTCAGGCTTTTGGGTATGCATCTATTTCAAAGCTACTCATCAAATTTCCAGGCAAACTTCGCAGAAACACCTTGTATAGGAATAGCAACTGCTCTAAAAGCAGCACTAAGAACAAAAAGAAACGTTCACCAAGCTTTTCAGCTTTGGCTAGATTATTGCTTAGAGAGCGCATGAACTCTGTTTCACACTTCATAAAGCAGGATGCTTCTTGGCAGTAAGAGACCTTTAGGCTTATGCGAGTGGAAGATGATCTGTTGTTATACTATTATTTTATAGAATCATGAAAACAGAATGTATAATATCAGCTCCAGCAGCCCAAACACTCCAAACTGGTATGACAGCTGAATCTTATCATAAAATCCACAGAGGTATCTATTGACTGGATCATCACTCACTAGTCCTTGGAGGGACTTTTTCACCCTTCTCATCAGAAAAGGCCCTACAGCAAGCACTGGATTTCCACCAGGAGATCCAAGGTCTGGCACATTCTCCTGATTGTAGATCACAGGCCCCAAGTTTACAGATGCAGCCCTAAGTTGTATTAGCACAGGGAAAGGAAACAGAGCTCCCTCAAGGCCCATGTTTTGGTCTGGTTGCAATTCAAGTGAGGATTATAACACTAGGCAACCAAGAGCTCCAAGTCCCCTTTTATGGCAGGCTCATGGCCAGGACAATGCTGTGTCAGGTGCTAGCTGCAGTGCTTTCCATAAGTGACTCCTAAATTAATGAAGAACCCTCATATTCTATATTAAAAAAATACAGTGCTATGCATTGTCTCTTCCAGGCAGATGGCTCAAGTTCCAGGTTTTTGGAAACACACAGATGAGCTTCAACCCAACCCTACTGGTCTTGCTTGCTAGAGGAAACTGTTGGGCTTTTTTAAATCTTCTATCAATGATTAAAACTTAAGGCAAGGAAACCCTTAATTTCTCACAGTGCAAAGTACAATTAAAGGGGACTTTGAGTCACAGGGTCCTTTGTCAGACTTTGGATGGATGTGAACAAATAGCTCAAATTAGCTGTTTTTTCTTCCTCTGCTCCCAGGTCAGGGAAAAGCTCTCTGCTGCCTGTCACCTCAAATATTCATAACCTCATCCAAGAAAATTCAGTAAAGTCCTGCCTTTTGCTTTCTTCTTCTTTTGTTTTCTGAATTCACATACCAAGTACCTGCACTCAGGTTTCAGTGTCTGTTAGTAGCCTGAGTAATATTTCTGTGTATTTCTTTGAGGGCTGTATTTTCCAAAACAGAAATAAACCCTGTTCATCTACAAAGTCCAGCTTTTATCCAGCAAAGACTCTGGCTGGGAATGCAGAATTGCACACTGCCTGGCAGGAGGAGCGTGCTCCGGTTGCACTGGGCACACACCCTAAACTCATCTTGAGGAGGCAAAATGCAGGCAGTGCATTTGTGATTTACCCTTTAAAACAGACCAGGGACACATACACTGTCATCCAGTGAAAGCTAAAGTATTGCACAACTTGCAGGCACCAGGACCGTTTGCTTCTGTATAGTCCTGGTACATTCATAGAGTTTCCAGCCTGCCAATGCTTTTTCTCTTCTGCATTAGTGCTATCTGAAATTCAGCTTTTTAGTTCTCAGAGAACGATGCTGATTCCTTCCTGGGTTGTTTTTCCACCCTAACCTTGCCTGAAGTTTTCAAATCAATTTGAAATTGATAAAAGTATCCCAAATGCAGAAGGTTATATAGCATCTCCATAAAGACATGAACAGAAATTATTTGAAACCTGTTCTAAGAGATCTGAGACGCTTGTAACTTCAACCTGAATTTTGACTCATGAGTAACAAAGAGGGTGCCACCCTTTACACATATTTGACCTTCTCTTTTCCTGTTTGATTTTGTCACCGAGTTGCTCCAAAAGTTGAATTAAATCACAAGATTCAATAATCTTCTGTTTAAGGTATGTTAAAACCAGTTAAGCTGGCTTTAAGAAAGCCACAGACAAAAGCTAGAAAATCAGCTAAGCAGGTCAACAACTTTAAAGTATTAAAGCTAATTTAATAGCAAATTTAGATCAGTTGAGTTCTCTGCTTTGAAAGTAGTATGTCATAAAACTGGGGCTATGTCATATAACTGGGGCTGAGATTTCCACAGGTCTCCCCCCTAAAAATCTCTAAAGCACAAACTGAAAGTTTCAGAATAGATGTTTTTTCTTTGGCCCTAGAAGTGATATATTTCAATTATTTAATGATTTTGGATGTTTTTAAAATGGCTTTAATTCATTCCTCATGATCCATTCATTTACAAAACACACTGGGAAACAAAGTAAAGGGGCATAAGGGAAAAAAAACTCCAACTGAATTTGTATGTTTGGCCAAAAGCTATTCCCAACACAACCATTTCTTTCATTTAGAAAAGTATCTGTAATTGTTTAGGAAGCGCTACTCCTGACATTTCACAATAAATACAAATAAAAAATAAAACCTACAAACATTTACAAAAACATGCTTACAATAAAGCTATAGAGGCCTTTCAAATGTCAAGTATTTTTGGTAAACTCCTTGTAGGACATTTTTGTTCACAGACAGAAAAAAACCCATAAGCTTAGATGTGCCTCAGCACTGCAAATATTTGATTACTCCTTATGGTGTATTCATTAGAAATTTGTTTAGCTTTGCTTTAAAAGTTTCAAACAATGGTTCCCACTGCTTCCTTGGCAGACCAAAATATTTCACCGTCTACTACAACAGCCAGAAAGACTTCCTGATTTTTAGCCAAAACTCCCTTTTCTTTACATCATCTCACTACTCCTGATTATACGTCTTTATATACAAAGCTCTCCCACAGTAAGAATAGACTCTTTCAAAATACTCACCACCAGAAATGTTATGCTTCACTCAACCCCAGCCTACTGTGCATATGGCTGTCTACTGGCTTCCTCAAGCCTCTACATTGAAACCTATTATTTTTGTGCTTCTAAATGCCTTTTAGCTGTCAACAGCTTTCTGCTAATGAACTTCTATGACTTTGTCAAAGAAGTAAAGCACACACTGTGGGTTCAGCATGTTAAAGGTCATATCCTCTCCAAATGCAAATTGAATCCGTAGTATTTGCTTGCCTCTAAAAAAAAAAATGAAAAGTATGAACCAAGAGGGTTTCCCCCCCCCCTTTGACTCCCAAATCACTAAATCATGTCTAACTTGAACCTCAGATAACACATGCTCTTTTAAAAATGCCATTCCTTGCTCTCAAATGGCTGCATAAAGTCAGAAACAGGAATGAATTGTGGGGGAAAATAATCTAGAAACTCGTCCTCTCTTCTAACATTAAATTTATAGACATATAATCCAAACTCATCCTGCAGAAATAAATGATAAAGTATAATAATATATCGTTTTACCATACAAGTACAATAAAGGATAAGTAGTAATAAATCTGAGAGCCAAATTTGAAAATAGAATAACAAAGTTCTGCTGCTTAGATAAAAGCTTGCTTGAAAAATTTGGAATTGAAAATTTCTCTCCTTAGAGATAGGAAGAGCAGCAGACAAACTGGTGACTAATACATCTAGAAAACTAATCACATCCTAACGTAACTAATTTTGCCTGTGGCTTCCCTTTTTTATACAGTGCAAAGGAATGCACTCGCTTGAATTTAAAAAAAAGAAAAAAGGAAAGTAATAATTGTAGTGATGTCCTTGCTTTGAAGCATTTGTAGATATCTCCATTGGTAATTCTGCTTTTCTGCTGGGCCATCAGCTGTGAAAAACCTCCATTTACTAATCTCCTCTGACCCTGCTGTGTGCAGTAGGGGAACAGGTAACATTCATTATGAATTAAGCAGCCTCCAGCATGTTCATTTGCTGTAGATATTTTTTTGCCTTTGCTACTCCGAGAATGGAACGTAGATGTTTTGACTGTTGGGGAGAAAGTGACAAAGGCAGTTTGCTCTTGTCAGCAAGAGTTGAGTGCAAACTTTTTCAGTCTCTGAACAAAAAGCCTAACCCTCTAAAGTGAAAGCTGATGATACATCTTCCCTCAAGCATATGTTTTTAAAGGCAAGATGACTAAATAGGGGGTTGTTTCTATTGCAAGGTTACGTAGTAGCATTTACTCATTAAAAAAGTTCCCTATCTTTCCTGGAGCTGATCATCTGTGTTATGTGTTTTATGACTAACACTCTGAATCTGATGGATATAAAAAGATGGTAAACAACATGTAAAGTCTACTTTAAGGCCAAAATGAGACAAGGTTGTGCTTTCAGTGAGGAGGTGGATGGTTGTTTTAGTTTCCTTTAGACAGTACATTTACATCTTAGCTGAGCTCACAGATCTCTCTAGTTAAGGTGCTGTGTGTGCAGAGTTTAAAAGCCTACTTTGGCTTAAAGCAAACATAGCTGTTTATCTTTCCTGCATCATTGTTGCTGTACAATCAAACTCATGAACTTTTTCTTTTGTTGCCTGTTACACCAAGAGCCAAATAGAGCTTTCCTGTTAGATGAGTCCTAACTAGAACTATAGGGGGAAAAAACAATCCTATGAAAACCTAGCAAAGTCATTTCAGGTTTTCTTTTGGCTTCTATACAAGAAACTGAGAATTCGATTACCATTTCTCCGAAACAACCATGTTGACTGGTTTTCACATCAATTTTTTCTTCTAAAATAACTTGGGTTGATTGCCTATGCAACTAGGTAATAGTTAATGAGAAAGATCACAACAGTTTGGCAATTCCTAATATTTGGTCTTGGATGATGGTCTCCATAAGCAATAGAGGCTGAGCAAGGCAGGCTTGAGCAAAATTGCTACTCAAGACAACAGCTATTTTCTGTTACAATATGTGATTTTAGATTTGCACTCTGAAAAACCTTATCAAAATGGCCCAAATTTGGAGTCACAATAAAAATAAAAGAAAGCTGAAGGTTCTTAGTATGTCCAAAAAATTCAAACCATCTTTCTGGAAATACACAAGGAGGAACTGCAGGTTTAACTGCCATTGTCCATGTCCAAATATTGTGGTTGACAAATGCAGAACAAAAAGGCATGACTAATGCAATGATTGCAAAGTACAACACATTATGTCTTACTGTAATATGTCTTTTGCATTGTACAAGCATGTGTTTCAAAAACAAGCATATGGTGCACTTTTGCAAACAGGAGTTGAGCAACTCATCTCTAAAACAACAGTGCCTTCCCTTTCAGGAATCCAGCATGCCTCAGTACAAGCTGACATACTTCAATCTGCGAGGACGAGCAGAAATCAGTCGCTACCTGTTTGCTTATTCAGGCAAGAAGTATGAAGACCACAGGATAGAAGCAGCAGACTGGCCCAAAATCAAACCAAGTAAGTAGCATGACATCTTATGCCCAAAGCATAAATGCTGTCAAAAAGTATAGCAAATGAGGAGGTACATATAAGTTTCACTAGCAGAAATACATTAATTCCTTTCTTTTATTAATTATATGGGCATTTTATTGTCTACACAGCCAAATGTCATTTCTGATGCTCTCACACAAATTCAGATCCAAATCTTTAGACAATCTAAGGTGACTTACCTGCTATCAACCAGCTGGGCTTTTACTGTTTATCAATTCAGTTCAGCTTTTGTCTGTCTAAAGCTAACCAGATGCATGCTCATCTTCTCAGCTATTTTGGGGGATTTGGTCTAAAGATCACACTGCAGTCTGCGCCTTGGTTTTAGAAAACCACATTGTAAATAAGTGTCAAGAAAGACACCCCTTTGCAACCGGAAAGGTCTTCAGAAAGGGAAAGTGATGATAGAAAACAAAGAAAGAAGTTGATACAGCAAAAAGAAAACAAAAGGATTGAAAGAGGTGCTAGAAGACAATTGTTCCTAAGAATAAGCCCTACCAGACCTTCCAAGAGCACTTCTGCATGCTACTATACCCCATTCATTTCATGTTTTTTAGTTAAAGTAACCTCTCTCCAGCTATTAAAGCTATTTGTTATTTCTGTTCATTAAATGAGCCTCAGTTCAAATGAAGCAGATCAAGTTTGGAGACTGAGAATATGAAATCAGAGCTATCTGTGTCTTAATTTTATGGATTTGATCTGTATTTTACTAACAAGCTAGGACTTTTCACATCCAGAATGAAGAACCTTTAGTTTGAGGAAAAGGCACAACTAATGCACAAGGCGATTTCTATTAATCAAGCATTGTGTCTTGATAAGTTTTCACATCATTTAATAAGCCCAGCCAGGGGGCTACCAAATTGTCGTAGGGTGCAGTTGAATTTGGTCTTTTCCCATAATGTCCACAGTGACCTGAATGACAAATACTCAGGCACCACTGCTCTCCAGGTGGCAGCTGAAGCCACTCATGGTGCCAAATCTGGAAAACACTGGCTAACAATCCACAGAGAGGAGTGTAAATGAAGCAGTGGAAACAGGGTATTATTTTTCAGTTAGGGATGGCTGACTTCAGAAACCTCTTCTTTGTAAGAGCTTAATCCTATTGACCATGTGGTATAGCTTATTTCTCTCTAACTGCAATTCTCAGGGAAGCAGGGTAGAAACTAAAAGTGAGATCAAGAATTCACTTGTGAAAGTGAGCTGAGGAGAGCTCTACATAGACTTTATTCATACTTAACTACACACATATTCACACATATACACACACACATTTATGTCCTGAACCAAGGTTCAGATAATATTAGCAAAGTATAATTCTATGTAGAGTTTTGCATACCGATTTTTAAGTAAGACAAATTAAAAAGGCAAAGCATATGTAGTCACTTACAGGCTACAGAGGCATTAATATCCCAGGACAAGATGCTCTAACAGCAGATTTGTCTGGCAAAGAGAAGGTATTGCATCTCTCTTTGAATATTGATGATGTTCCTAACATCTAAGCCAGTGCAAAAATCCTTCCTATGTGCTCACATCATAAACCTCCCAGTGAAGCTTTATATGTACAGCACTTTTCACTACAGTGTATGGCCATGAAAACACTAGGAGCAGAGGCACCCTAGAAATACTAAGACACACAGTTTGTAGCTGTATCTGCTGCATTAAAGAGTGTTAAGACGTTTAACCCTTGAGTGTCTTGGTTTCTCTTTCTATGAACAGTTTGATAGCAGGTTTACCAAGGATTAAGTGAGATTTTTCATTTTCTCTGCATAATGGCCTTTCACAGGAGCCTCTAGTATGACTGATCCCTAGATGAAATGCCAAAGCAGATAAGGAGTTTAGTAAAACGTGGGAGCTGCTGCTCTCAGGTTTGTGAAATCATCTGTGCAAAATTTATGTTGGCCTAGGAGTTCCTTGGGTTTCAGGCTTTTGTAGACACCCAGGCAGTCAGTGGATGGGAACTGGAATGTATCCTACTAATTGACTGGGAAAACATACATCTACAAAGAAATAGTTGGATGCATGCCTGAAAGTGCTATTACATCTCATACCAGGATACTAAACTTCTGCATCTGGAAGGCTCCCTGAATCCTAGCTCAAGCACTAATGTAATGGTAGCATTTGACACCAGTGGCATCTGAACAGCAGACAATATGCAAGTTAAGAGGTTCCTCAACTAAAATGAGAGTAAAGGTATCTTGTTTGTATGGTTAACAACGTAATGGTGCTAAGGAAATCGCCTGGAGATCAACTAACTGACGACTGCCTCTTCCTTTGTGAAGCAATCATTAGTCATGGTATTTCCAGACAAAGTAATCTCCCACAGGCAAATCATTCAGCAAAACTCAGAATAAAAGTTAGCAACAGGGCTTCACAGTAAACAGCCTTACGCTGTACAAGACAACCAATAGCCACTGCCCTAGTCTGCCATAAGGTACCTAAACAATGACTTGGCAGGCTATGACTTACAAGAAATGGTTGCCTCCTAGCTAGAGACTAGGCTGTGTAGGGTTTGTGTCTTAATACCACTGCAATATTGCATGCAGCAGAGATGAACCATGCCCCGTAAAGGAAACAAGCCACTTGCATTTCCTACTATCATGAATTGTCAAAATGTGCTTCAGGGGCTGAAAAGGAAAAAGCCAGTCCTCAGGAAAGCAGATAGAAGGATCCTTGCCAAACAAAATACCTCAATTACTGTTGTGTTCAACAGTAAATATGAAATGAGGGGATCCATCCGAGCCGTTGCACATACCAGAAGCATAGTTCACTCTGCTGAGAGATCTTCTACACTACTATCATTCATATTCTCCATTCAGATCTTTCTTATGAAGATCAGGGATTTTTTCCCCATTTTTGCCTGGACTGGGTTTACTTCAGAAAGAAAAGGAGTACAGTAGCAGTTTCCAGCCAGTCTTATTCTGGTGAAAACTAAAGGGTGTTTAGCAATGATAAGAGGAATTACAGCTATATTTGATGTAGCAGCAGCTAATGTAATAAGTTTGGTACACCACTTATTTTGCAACCCTCAAAAATAATTAAACATTGGTCCAATGAATTAAACTAATTATATAATTATACATTGAAGTGAGAGTAAGAAATAGCTGACAAATTGCTACGCACACGTGCATACACCATGTTTGCATTTACCCACTAGCTTATGAAATATCTAAACGCAGTTCTGACTTTAGAGTCCGCAAGTACAATGTAATGTCCCTCTGTATAATAACTTCAACTATGATGAAGTAGGATAAAATAAATATTACTTAAGGCAGAAGCTTGTACAAGGAGAGCATTTCATGTTTTTTGAGATACTAAGGGAACAAATCAGAGAATTCAGATTTGCCTAAGAATGTGGGGAGTCAGGTCTCTGCACAGAGGGTAGGTTTGCTTCATCGATTTTCACAAAATTAAAGTAAGGTTTTGCAACAATATCATCTCCCAGCCAAATCATCAAAGCATATAAACCAGAAAATAAATGTATAACAGAACATTAACAAAGTAGAAATCAGACTTGCAGCTGCTGAAAGTTTAATTTTGACCTAGACAGAAGAGTGTGATGTGTTTTGTTGTTTGTTTTGGTGTTTTTCTTGTATCTGTTCCTTATGATCCAATTAAATATGAATGAAAAGGAAAAGCAGTTACTGTTAGTTTTCAAGGCAAAGGAGAACTTGTTTTGGCAGAGATATCATAGTAAGAAAAGCATGGCTGTGACATTTATTTTTCCTCATGTTTGACCAAACTTGCTGCCTTACTATTGCATCATCTAAGCTGCCTGACTGCAAAGCCATTAATTATTCAGGTTTTGAGGAACAATTAAATGCTTAAACAGAGGCTGCTTAGCGGCAAGGTTGTGGATGGTTTCAGTAGAGGCAGGAGGAAGCATGGGGAAATATGAGTCAACTTGAGAGAAACAGGGGAACCTAAACTCACTTCTGGAAGCAAAGTTGAGTCAGGATAAGTGTGGGGAGGGAAGAACAGAGATGAGAAGAAGAAGAATAATGAAGCTGAGTGGAAAAGGAAGAATGAGCTAAGGGAAGGAGAAAACCAAAATTGTACCTGCATAGGGGCTCCTCACTGGCTAGAAGAGAACAGCAGTGAGAAACACAGGACAGCACCAAGCGCTAGTTTCTCCACACCAGCAGCTCACCAGCCTAGCTGCCAGGCTAGGACAAAACTATGCTCAGCTGTGTTGTGTTTCCCCTCCCTGTCCTTGACGAATAAACTGGCCCACATGAGCACCATCCACTGAGTCATGCTCAGGAAGATGAGCAAGGAACTCATGGTCAAAAGGAAGGCCTGAACAACACTAGTGAGAACCTATAGGCATGCCAGGATGGGAACAGTTATCACAGCCCTTAGAGACTTAATGGGATGGAGGCAATTTATACAGGTGTCCTTGCTTTTAGCACACATTGGGCCTCATCTCCCCTGCTCAGCATCTAGCAAAGACTATATAAACATCACAGTTTTATTCACAAAAGCCAACCAAAACTAAAGTAGCGTAAAAAGGAATTCATCCAAATCCTGAACACCTCACAGGTCCTTCAGTGGGTCCTTCCTAAAATAAGAAGAGAAACTGCAGATTGGTCTGATGACTTATGCTCACCCTCTGTGTCAATGTTTTCTTCATGGACAATGTATAGATTTCACAACACAACACACTGCAACACACTGTGCAGATTTTATGCCAGCATTCAATGTTAAAACTGATGAGTAACCAAGATAACAAGAAAAGCAAGAGTTTGATCATGAAGTTCAACTTAAAGGAGCTAACTCACTATTTTGGATAACTAACTTTAGTTATCCAAACAGCATTCTTTTTAAAAAACCTGTTCCTCTTTTCAATGCGTTTCAATCTAAATCTGGAAATCAACACAAGTGTTCGTAGCGCCTTCTACTTCAGAGGAGCAGCGAAGCAAGCAGAAACTGAAAGGGAAAGGTCATATATTTCATGCATGCCTGAGAAATGACGCTGTTTGTACAATGACAGCAACAGAGTTTTTCTAGTTTTCCTTCTTAAAATGTACTTGCTCAAGTGGGAGTTGGAAACTCTGCAAGACAACACTGTTTTGAAAAGCATGGAAATGACATCCATATGGATACACAAGGGTATAAACTGATGTAAGCATGAAACAGCCCCCTAACAAATCAAGATTAAAGAAAAACTAGCCAAGTGACATTCATGTCCTTCTAGTCTGCACTACTCTGGCGTAACTGTTCACTTATGATTGCTTTCTGATACATGTTGTTTCATTACTTGCCCCCACAACCTCATTCTCCCCAGTTGAGATCCCTCTCACACTCCAGTTTCGTGCAGCACCTCTTTCACTTGCTTGCCTAATGCAGGAGCCTAGCAGGAAAGAACCTATATGCTTTGCTCATCTGGAGTCACACAAACTGTCTCTTTCATCAAAACCATGTAAAAATTAGCAGTTCTGATACAATGCTTATACACAAGGCACATTTGGTCATGCCTAGAGGATTTTTGAACATACGTTGTCAGTGAGCAGAGCTGGGGTGAAAAGCAGCACAGGAGACCCAAAGCAAGCCACAGAATCTTATATCAATGCATTTAAGGGTAACACAGCTTAAATTTATGCACAGACAGACGGTTTTCTGTAGCACACAAGGAGCCCTTGTGTAGATGGCTGTGACTTTTGTCACACTTTAAGAAATGGGCTCCAGGCGAGGTGTCTACAGGCCACATTGAGGTTATTTGTTAAACTCTGACCTTGCCTCCAGCAATCAAACTGCACCCATCCAGCCTGAAGACTCTTTGCATCATGCCTTAGGATGAACTGTGTAATACAAATCCACCCTCCTCTTCTCCACTTGGAAAAGGAAGTCTCAAGTTTTCACAGGGAATCAATCTCCTGGTTTTGCTATGAATTTATCAATATAGGAAGTTGTTCTTTTAAGTTACAAAAGCAAAGAAATACTTCACTGCAGGTTACTAAAAACTTTGGTCTTGACACATGAATTTTGGACAATGAAGCTTCAAGGGCAAAGAGATTTTCCCCTCTCCCCAACTTTTCCAGACTGAAAATGCAACTTTATAAACCATTATACCTTTTTGCCCAAGAGATAAGAGATGTACTATAAATATTTTCTCCTTCTTGACTGTTCTTTGCTATTTAATTCAGCTGTAAAGCAGCCTGGGTATCTGCCCTGCTTTCTGGTGTGCAAGAACTGCACACTCTGAACCCCAGAAGAAACAAAATGATTTTTACAATGATTTGCACAGCACAAGTGTACATAAGCACTGTGCTTATGTTTAAATCACAATTTTTCCTCCTTTTCTTTATAAGAAAAAATCAAATGGCATTCTGGACACACAAGAAAGGAAGGAACATCTCCCATTTACCATCTCTTATGCTTAAGATAATCCATTGTTTAGTAATGATGGCAATAGATATGCTGCCTCTTAGCAAAAACGCCCCAAGCTTCATTTTAAATCAAAGCATAATGCTTTTTGGAAATTTAAGTCGCATGGGACAATGTGCAATATAATGTGCTCTCATTTATTAATTTTATACTTGCATTATAAATCATGCAATTATATGAATATTTGTAATGCACACAAACCAAAGCTGTATTTGTATTTTTAACTGTAAACTCAGTTTCTTTTCCAGGAAAGAGTAACCAGATCTTAATGAAAATAGCTCAGCACTGAGGAAGAAGCATTTTGTAGGCACTACTCATATTTTCCAGGAATGAATAGCAATTCTCTTTAATTCTGTCAACTACTAGGAAAAAAAAAGAAGTGAATCCAGAAATGGTCAGATTCCTGAGAAACAGAATATGAGAGATTACAACCACTTTGCAACCCAGCTGCCTTTCACACCTGAATCCATATTCCTCAACTATCAAAAAGATGCCTCCCTCTTTTTGCTGTAAAGGTTTCTTAAGAAGTAATATATCTATACGAACAAACCATCTTTCGTTTTCCTTGTTGCAACTGATAAAGTGAAACATCAGAGTTGTGGCTGTTAGACTTCACCCTGTATGTAAACACAGCAGAAAATGTTCTATTCAGCTTCTAGATGAAGCAACCATAGTTTCCCAACCTGAGCATCAGTCGTCATTTAGACAGCTATTGCCACAGAGGCTGGCTTAGTGGCTGGCTTAGTCACTGGCTTAGTTAACCTAGCCAAAGCTGCATCAGCCTGTAGCACTCCTATGGGGGCCTCTGAAAAGGCTGGTTAACTCTGTCAGGGGCAGCTGTTATTGCTCCTGAGCTGGATGCACTTTTGCTGTTACCTCTTGTCAGACATTGGTGTACAGCCCCGTATGGTTTGGGGACCTGAAGGTGGCTGTAGGCTAGCCATGCTGGCACCTCCAGCAGTCACGCATGCTCTCATCCTCTCTACTCACATTTGCTTGAAAGATGAGCTGGTATCCTGCATAAGCAAACGTTCCTTCACAGCTCTGTGGCTCTGGAGGCAGTGATGCTCAGGGCACCCTGTACCATTAATCCACCGCACAGAACCAAGGCTTTTCTCATTTTCACAACCAGAAAGCTTTTCAGTTTAGCATTCAGCAATGCATCATTTTCTCTCTGGATTCTCAGTGAAGCAATGCATGGACTTGTCAGGGCCTTGCTGCTCGCTGGATAACAAACATATGAAGTCTTCTGTGCAACATGTCTATTATAATTTCAATAACAAGTAGCAGTACACATTTTCTCCTTGGGGTACAGCAGCTAATGCTCTTTGAGCTCTCTTGCTGCTTCTAGTCATCAGTATTGAAATTTATACTTCACAGTGTGCTAAACTTAAGAGGGATAAAAGGTATCATGAGTAGTGTGTTCAGATGCAAGGGGAAAAAAATTGCACAGAGGACTCCTGAATGTCTTATGCAGCTGTCAAGTTCATTTTGCAGATACAGATTTGGCATCTAAGATCCTGTAACTGATGTGATTCACACACTGCATGCTAAACGACAGAGCCACGTGGCAGTGTTCATCATTGATGAAGTCAGCTTGCTAAACACAACACAAACGCATGAGGTTTCATTATTTATTACTTTTCATTAAGAACTAAAAACTAATGGAGTAGAAGTGTCATTCCATCTGTCCTGTAAAGACAGTTCTCCTGGGAAGTGCTTTGCGCATTTCCAATAGCCAACATGCTCATTTTTCCACTACTGCTCTTTTACAGTCTTAAAATGAGCATACATAAAGTGTAATCCAGACGAAAATCAGGTACAAAGCATTTGGCTGTGACTAGCACTTGCAGTCACATACTTGGAATTTATGAAATAACATTCCTTGAAATGCAGAGATTTAAAGTTACTCTGGTGAACAGTACCAGGTTCCCATGAGCGGATTTCACTGCTCTAAACACTACAGTTCTTCCCAGCTTAACCTTTGCTCAGAGGTTCCAGCCCTATTTGTTACCATGCCAGCAGCTTCTCCAAAGTGTAGCAAAACAGCAGTCCAAGTTTTCATGTACATTATGCTACCAGATTAATAATTGAAAAGAACGATTGATTTCTTATCTCAAACTCTCTTACAGACATCCATGATCTTATAGATATCCATGACAGCTGCTTAGTTTGTCTTCCCCTAATCTTGAAGTCTGGAGGCTTCTTCCCTATGAGGCTTCTTCCCCATGACTTCTCCATTCAAGCCAATTCAATTAAATTCGAGTATCTTAACATTTGTGGTTCAGTATGAAGGATGTATTTGTCTGTTGGTGATGGCTGTCAAGTGAAATGTCTTGTCACAATGTAGGTTCTGAAATACAGATACCACTCTGTCACTGCTTCTGAAGTTAAAACAAGTGCAAATGAAAAAGCACCTCTGTAGTCTTTACCCAGTCTTTTACTTCATACTCCATGTGGATCATGCAAATCTTCAGTAGCACTTTGCTTAACCTTAGCAGTCACTCTCCTGGGGAGGAAAAAGCAGGGAAGGGAAGGAAAAAACGAAATTCTACTGAAAAGAATTGAGGATATGTAGGAACACATTCAGCCTTTACAGGACAAGCCTAGGAAATAGCAAACACAGCACTTGGTTTTTACTCTGTAGTTGCCTTCTTGCAGTGTGATCTGGTTATATCCTCAACCTTAGCTCTTTTCATTTTAGTCCATGCATTTCTATACAGAAATACGGCTAAGTGCTATAACAGTGCTTAAGCGGTAGAAGTGCAGCTATTGCAGACTCCCACCATTAAGGGCTGTGATTTAACTTTTTGTTGTTTTTTAATTTTTTCCTTTCTCCTCCAAGCTATCCCATTTGGCAAAATCCCCATTCTGGAAGTAGACGGAGTTATCATTCACCAGAGCCTGGCAATAGCAAGATACCTTGCCAGAGAATCAGGTAACACATTTGACTGTTTTCTTTCTCTGTTTTGCACCCACCTTTAAAGCTCAGGAAAAATACACTCACAGCAAAAATAGAAACAAAACAACAGCTTGGCAAGCCCAACCAAGTAGAAGTCAACACCAATGTGGCAATAATGGTACTAGGGCTTTTCCCAGGCACAAACAGCTAATAGTTATCAGATTCTTGTTGCATCTTTAGTTTGTCAGCGCCAAATGCTGATCATAGAAAAGCAACATATATAGGATGCTTTTAGAGGCGCCGCACAAAGAGTGATGGTTTTAAAAAGCACTGTGTGGTGGCATGCCCATGTTCAGCGGCCTTCCTTACCATAATTTGGAGCCAATTTTGCTCACTGGGTTGGGGCTACTGTTGTAATCCTGATGAGATCTCAGGCTACATCCCGTTGCAGTTCCAAGGTCACAAAGAAGAAATAGAGCTAGGCGCATTGCTAGGATGTTGTGTGACAGGGTTTGGAGTCACTCAAAGGTCATGTAGAAAGTAAAAAAACAGACAAAAAAGGGTTCAAAGTAACAACCCGTATTGTGAAAACGCTATGCTGTTCAGAGCCAAACTCAGGTGGTTCAGCTCCGTATATGTGCTGTGCGTAAAGTGCCTACAGAAGAACTCAGAAAATCCCCCTTAGGTCTGATGGAGTTTCCTCTGTGTATAATACCTGGGGTATGGGCTTACTTCTCCACACAATGAGCTTTATTCATGTGTCACTGAACAACACAAAGCAGGAACCTGTGGCTTCCCTGAGGTTCTTGAGGCAGTTTCCCCTGGAGTTAAATTTTGAGCTGCCAGGCTAACCAGAAAGCAGGAGGAGGAGGTTTTGGAAGCATTAGAGATGATCACAGTGAGCAGACAAAGCACTCTGAAGCAGATTTAGGCAACAATTCTGAGCTGGCAGAGAGATTAGATCAGATGGTGACATCACTTTTATCTTTAAATACTTACATATTAGGGAAGTACTCAGCCATGTAGATAAAGTGATATAAGACTTAGTAATGCAAGTAATCAAAGACAGTAGTCAGGGCTTGCTTTAGGTCAGCAGGCTGTCATTCAAAGCCACCTGCAAAACTGGTCTGGCTGAAGGTGGATGTGTTCATGGAGTGCTGAACATCAGCAAACTGCTGACTGGGGCTGGGAAGTGAGTACTATCCTACTTTTTTTATACTCTGAGCAAAGAGACATAACCCACCTATCAAAATATCCCACATTTTGTATCTAAGAAGACAAGCAGAAGTGCACAGGATTATTCTTCAGGGCACAGCATGTCTGCAATGCCAGCAATCCTGCTGGTTTCCTCCATCCATGATACAATCTACTACTTGCAAAAGAAAATGATGAGCATCCACATGGTGATGGAAACAGATGAGAAAGCCTGCCTTCCTCTCACACTGCCTCCCTCCTCACCTCCTGACAGGATGCTGATCTGGACCTGTGCTCTTTTTACAGTCTGGATTTCTGACTTGGGCATTCCCATCATTTTGCAACAGCCACAAAAGCCAGGGTTCTGGAGCACATTCAGAACCACTCTAGTCTCCTGACAGTGTTGGTCACACTGTCGGCTACAGCAAGAAGAAGAGCATGCATGGAAAGGGAAAGAAGTCTTTTCAGCTTCATAGTCAAACTTACTAGTCCTGCCATTAGGTCTGCATACATGTCACCAATCCTTAAAAATTAAGAAATAGCATTTTTCACTGCCCATCACCAACAACTCTTTACTGAAGGCTCACAGAATTTGATGCCCAAAAGGAGAAGCACATCCCTCACCTTCAAGAGCATATTGTTTCAATAAGGGAGATGACTTGGAAGAGGATGGGTATATGGTTTATGGGAAACACAGAGCTTCTAAGTGAGTCTTAAAGAAGAGAAAAGGAGAAAGATGACCTGAACATGCATGGAGGTGAAAGCATGAACTCAGGTCTGTGGAAGGTGAGTGGGGGAAAAAAGTAGCAGCATTAAGAGGACTGCAGACAAGCAACGGGACAACAGGGGTGGAAAGCAGATTTGTAAACAAGACGAAGTTAGGCTAAGGTGTCTGATTACAATGAAGTGATCAAAAGCAAGCAGGATGTCACAAGAAGATTCTAAATGGGGCTGAATGAGCATGAGAAAGGGAAAGAAAAGCAGACTTTCACAGAAGCAGGAAATTGCATTGACTGAGAGGGAGAGACCGTGAGATGGAGAAGGACATTGAAAGCTGGGATAGCGAAAAATTAACAGAAAGGAATTAGTGTTGAGCCTCACTGAGTGTGATGGGATAGTGGAAGGCAGAGAGAAGGATGAAGAAGCAGAAGTCAGGCTGGGGGTTCAGGTGATGAAAAGAACAACTCGCTACCTTGGATGGCTGTATGAGGCTGGAGGAGGGAAAAAAGCAAGGGTAGATGAGATTGCACCTGGAAGCAAAGAGTCAAATGCGTGTTGTTAGCATCTAAAACCCCCTAGAGAGCATGTATATATACGGAAACATTCACAAAGAACAGAGTTTACCTTTGAGGTATCAGAAATTCCTGTTGATGCTGCCTCTAAGCTCCCTTCATATGCTTGCTTCCCACAGGTCTGGCAGGTCAGACATCTGTAGAACAGGCTCTTACTGATGCCATTGTGGACACCATCGATGATTTCATGACACTGTTCCCTTGGGCAGAGAAAAACCAGGATGTGAGAGTAAGACAATCACTAGTTTAAACAAAAATACCACATAGGGCATGACTCCATACCTGAGCATCTCCTCTGGAGACACTGTGTGTGTCAACCCCTGGGTCCATCACCTCATCTCAGCACAGCTGAGCTGGAGGAGCTTTGTATTTCTTCCTTGAGGATAATCCAGCCAAGGCCTTCTGCTCCCTCCCACCTTTTCCTTCAGATTTTTTCCACCCTTGGTGGAAATAAGGCTGTCAAGGGCACCATATCAAACTGCATACATCAAACTGCACTTCAAAGGGGAATGACTGGACACCACCCCAGCCAAAACCATGCAAATACCTGTATCATGGTGCAAACAGACTAAGCTTGAATCTTTCTCTTTCTGCTAACTCAACAAGATTAACAGCCCCGTCCCATCTTTTCTTTGTGCTTCTGCATCATGATTTCTGATGGAATTTTAATAAGTATCAATCTTCAATAACATCAGCCACCAGGGATAAATGCTTTTCAATTACCAGTAATGGGTGCTGCTAAAGAGGGGAGGTACCACATCCCTCACTATCACTGCAGCCTTGCTCTTCAGACCCCCCACTGGTCTTATGCAGTGCCTCTGCACTAACAGCCAAGTCCTACAGCATTTGGGGTTGTTTTTGACATCAGTCCAGTTCTTCTCACCAGAGCCCCAAGCGCAAGCATGCAGGTCAGCTGCTGGGGGAAGAGGGTGATGGGTGAGTTAACTCTTGTGTTACAATAGCTCTGACCTGAGCAGATGACTTGACCCTTTTAGGAAAGCATAGCAACAGGTCCCACCATTTGTTATGGGTGCAGCCACCTTCCATTTGTTCAAAGTTAAGGGTAGGTTTAGGTTAGATATTAGGGAAAAATTCTTCACTGTGAGGGTGCTGAGGTGCTGGCACAGGTTGCCCAGGGAAGCTGTGGCTGCCCCATCCCTGGCAGTGTTCAAGGCGAGGTTGGGGTTCTTTGAGCAACCTGATCTAGTGGAAGGTGTCCCTGCTCATAGCAGGGGGTTGGAACTGGATGATCATTAAGGTGCCTTCCAAGCCAAACCATTCTCTGATTTCAGAAACTGCAAAATGTCACTCCAAACTAATAATAAATAATGAAACGATATGAAAGTTCTCTGAAATTTTGCAGGCGAAAATCTGGGAGAGTGTTCAAAGGGTTTAGTGCTCAAAAATATGAATCGCTTAATTTCCTAGTGATTTCTTGAAGTTCCCTAATTTGGGGAGGGGAGGCTGACTCATGATTCTTAATCATTTAGGAACAACCACACTATTGCTAACGTGCTAGCGTAGAAGTAGCACTACTGCTGCTCCTTTACAGGGAAACTCCCATCCTAACACTTGCGTGTGTCCCAGCTCATGGTGAAGCCCTTCTCCAAAATAATGACCCAGACCATGTCACCATTGGTTAATTTAAAAGAGGAGAGAGTTCTCAGGAAGCCCTTATGTGCCCGTACGCACGCATGCATGCAAGTGTTTGGGGCCAAGGAAGATCAAGAAGCTTACCAGCTGGGAATCGATTTTCCCCACAGTTAGCTGTTCTCCCTCTCTCCTCCCGGATCCACTGCTACCACCTTGTGGTAGAAGTCCTGTCTCATGGTCTCATTAGAGCAGGTAGAAGTAATTTACACACGCGAGTCGGAAAATTTCTCCAGGACAAGTGTTTACAGGAACACACATCCCTCAGAGAAAGATGAAAGGATGTGTTACGCTACCCAGCCAGCAGAAAAGAGAAAATCAAGCAAGGTAAAGGGAGAAGAGGCAGATGCTGCCTGTGGAAGCTCCCTTGGTGCCGGGACAGAGTCTCCCTTCACCTACACCCCTCATACTATAGCTGGCACTGCAGAAGCTTTGTCATGCCTTACTGGAGAGCTCCAGAGTTGAGACAAGAGGTCCTGCCACTCTAGAAGGGGGATCCTGGTCCTGTCCCCACCAGTGTCACTGGTTGACTGCATACTTCTGTAGGTGGGGGTAATTACTGTCATGACCACACCTGAGGCAAGTGACACCTCACACTAGACCATGTCACCCAAGGTTCTGTCCAAGCCTTGAACTGCCAGGGATGGAGTATTTACTAGAAGTACTAGCATTAAAATTACCTGTAGAATTTACTAGGATTAACCAGTTTCCCTCTCTAAAAGAAACAGCTAACCCTTTAAATAGCCTTAAAACTTCCTGCTATGGGGAACAGCTAGCAGAGAAACACCACCATACACAACCTCATCCTTCATCCATTAACACAGAAGTAATAAGGCCCATACCCTTCAGTGCAGACTTCAGCCTTTAAAAACGTATTTTAACCACCTCAAATCTCATTGCTGTGAAGACAAAAAAAGGAGAATAACCTGCTAACAGAAAAGTCCAAAGATAAACCCAGCAAAAGCCAAAAACCCACGTAAGAATGGCTGATAACTGACCAGCATCTGACAGCACGGAAAGACTGAGCTTAAGGTATTCTGGAAATCTGAGACCCTGTGCACTAGAAAGCATAGCATCCAAAAGAAGCTCCCAAAAAGACCGTGAATCTGTTTTCTAGATGGATTCTTCCCAAATTTATGGCAGGGCTCTCATCTTGGTGCAGCTGGGTGACTGTTAGCACAGGTAAATGAGCAGCATCATCCCACACCTTGTGTCTCAGCATCCAGGAGCTCTCAGCTGTGCAATAAGCGAGCAATTAGGGCTTAAGTCATGGTGCACTGAGGCCAAAATGCTGTGTTTTGGGCATCTAATCCACTTCATGGGCAATTACTTCAGCTTTCCTAAGTTCTATAGTGCCCCACTGCCTGTATTCAAGTGTATCCTCTGCATTTCTTTACTTACCTTAAATAATTGCAGTTTGCTGTATTAATCCTGATTTGGATGTTAACACATTCCTTCTTCCAAAGAGAACTGGCCATTCTCTGAAGTCTGGGTTAGACTAAATGATTTCATTGTCCCCTTTTTCAGGTGTCAGCTTTCTTTTTCACAAGTAAGAAACCCCCAAAATTCAGTTTTGTGGACTGCTGTCCTTCTGCATTGCTGTGCATCTTTGTGTTTTGTTCATCCCCCAGAAACGAGCATTTGATGATATCCTCACGAACAAAGCACCCGAGTTACTGAAAGACTTGGATACTTTCTTAGGGGATAACACCTGGCTGGTAGGGAAGTCTGTAAGTATAGTTTTCATTTCTCTATTCCAATCAGCTTGCCAGAAAAATAAATTCACTGACTATTGTTGAATCACTGGATTTCATGCCAGCCCATGAAACAATTCTCCTCACTCTTGCAACTCCTTGTTATTACCAGTACACCATTGGTCACTCAATTGCAAAGTGAAAACTGTTTTCTGTACTATTAGAAAAGTGAAGCAAACCCAGACTAGGGTCTGCATTTTCTAAACCAGCTTAGAAGTATGTTGACAAAAAACATTATAAATGCCTTTGTCCTAGTCAATACAGATGGGAGTTTAGAACCCCACTTATAATCACTGACCAGTTTATAGGACAATATGAAAACAACTCTGTGAAAATGTAATCCGCTTTTTTACCAAAAACTGCTCGGAAACTAATCAAAACACTTCTCTGCAGCACAGTTTCAGCAGGGAAGATTAATATTATAATGCAAGTAATGTTTATAGCAAGGGCTTTATTTAACCAATTTTTACTTAAAGCAAGCCTTGCACTGCAACCTAATTACACGTTCTATAATTACAGGCTTAAAAAAAACCCTTACACAAACCAGATCAATCCATGTTTCATTTCTGCAGTTTGCTGACACTATCATTAGCAGTTACATCTTTGGAGATTACCAACTAAAATTTACCGTTTTCTCTCCTGTTTCCACCAGGTAACGTGGGCAGATTTCTACTGGGATGTGTGCAGTACGACACTTCTGTCCTGCAAACCCGACCTGGCAGACAACTATCCCAGGCTGCTGGCTCTCAGGGACAGAGTGCAAGCGCTTCCAGCCATTGCAGCCTGGATCCAGAAAAGACCCAAGACTATAATGTAGATCAGCTTTTTAGACTGGAAAATACAAATGCATGTTTAGTTTTCAACATGACAAACATCCTAAGTTATTGATTTTAGAATCATTTAAATTAATTTCAGATGGGTAGGCTACGCCAAATCAAAATCTACCACTTGTAACCATCTATAGGAGACTAAAAAGCTGATTTAATAGAGTAAAGCCTGAGGGAGAGGTATGGTTGCAACCACATTCCTCCCACTAATAAAGTGCTTGATCAACCCGATTTATGTCCTGTGGGATCTCAAAAGAAGACGAGATGAATAAACCTTCCTGGAGAGACAATCTCAACAACATTCTGCTTACTGCAGACTCCTGCTCTGGAGAAAAGCAGGGTAATTAACAGAGAGGATAAAAAAATCCCAAGACCTGCTTAGTCAACAGACTTCAAGCTTCTTAAAGCACTTTCTTTAGCTTCTTTGAAATGTATGCTGTGCCACTGAAAAAACCAACCAACTACCAAAAGCCTAAACCAAACAAAAAGCAGCGGCACAGCTGAGGTGGTACTCACACCAGTGCCAGTTCTCCATAAGCACACCAGCTGCAAAACATTCAGCAGCTATCTCTTCCACTAAGGAGAAGACAAATTGGTGGGGGACAGCTGTGGAAACCAGGTTTAGAATGAATGAATGAATGCATGAATGAACAAATGAATGAATGAATGGTTTGTTGTTCTGGCACTGGGGTAAATAGGTAGGTGGAAACCCTGGCAAGGTGGAGGGTTGTAGATGCAAGTAGTGTATACAAACTCAAGGGGAGACAAATGCTTGCAAGAGAACCCCACTGTGTGGTGTAAGCAGATAAGCCACAACAAATTTGGGCAATCCTCTTGGCTGAAAATGGCCACTGTTGGGAAAGTATTTCCCTTCACACTTGCTTTTCCCTCTCATCATATTATTTCATTGAATCATGTAAGTAACACCAACCAACCACTAACAGTTCAGAGACAAGCAGGTAATAGCACAACTGAAAGCAAGGTCTAGTCTTTTGCTCATTCCAATGTGGCATCTTCACCTCCTTTCCAATTCCTTGCATGCTTTGTTCTACCTCTCTAGAGATTTTTCCTTCTTCAGCTCCCACTCTCTCCAACAGACTTCAGACAGCTGCATTACTTCTTTTTTCCCCTGTACATCTTTCCAAGCAGGCACAGAATCACAGAACAGTTGAGGCTGAAGGGACTTCTCAATGGCATCTGGTCTGAACTCCCTGCTCAAGCAGGGCCACCTACAGCCAGCTGTTCAAGACTGTGTCCAGACAGCTTTTGAGTATCTCCAAGTATGGTGACTCTACAATCTCTTAAGACCCCTTAAGAGATTGTTTAAGGAGTAACCACTGCTCAGTCAGACTACATTAACCGATTACATGCACATATCACATCATAACACCACACACACTACTGAGCTCTGCACAGAGCACACAGCAGCTGAGGCTTTAACAGAGAGCTGTGACAATAAGGACCTCCCTACACTTTGCCTTCCCCCAGCTTCTAAAAAAGCAGCAGTCTTAAATATTCCTGGGTTCAAAAGACTGAATTTCAGTCTCTTCCTCTGTCCAAGGAAATGGACATCCTTCTCTCCTACCTCCTCAAATCATATCCTTGCCAGGAGATTATAAACTTCGGGTGAAGGCACACCTCACCACTGGTAGCACTGAAGCTCTTCATTTCACTGAGATGAATTAAAAATTCATTGAAACTTCCAGAGAAGAACAAGAAATACACTTTGTGTTTAAGGCACTTCACCGTCAGAACACAGATCTGGTATCTACACCAAGGACTTACAAAAACCCCTGCAACCTGGATGGAAAGTCCACTTGGCAGGAATTCTGCTTTTATAATCAGCATCTTTAGAACAACTGTGATTGGAGAATGATGAAACATTAGTAATTAATTACTGCTGGATAAAGCCAAATCAGTTCAAATGGAACACTTCAGCTAGTCTGAAAGCTATTTGCTTTATAAATGCAAATTATTCCCCCTCTCCCCTTCCTCCAATAACCACAAAATGAAACATTTGGTTAACCTGTGGATTTTTATTTGAGCAAGTTGACACAAAGCCAAATGGTACATCAAAGGACTCGCATCTAGCTGGAACAGACTTGAGCATTGTCAAATAAGGCACATATAAAAAAATCTATACGTGTAATCCAGTGAAACTGACAGTTTAAATATATATATTTGGAGGTAGAAATAATTATAAAAATACTGTCAGATCTTAAGCAGTTGCAATGTATTGAAATGATGGCTACACAGGTCCCTATTCTGAAAATGTGTAAAAGATGTTTTTTCAGCATCCAATGTTGGCACGTTTGGGCCATTAATGTTCTTAAGCCTTAAAAGAATGCTGCTGGTGTTAAAAATTTTCAGCAATGTGAAATCACTATAATAATAATAGGCTACAAAAAGTTATAAACGTACATAAAAGTCAAGTTAATCAGAAATGTAGAGTCCATGGAGTAAAATATCACCTTCTTCCTTGAATTTCACAGCATATTTAAAGACCTAACGAAGCTTTTAATAGAGTGGCTATATCCGCTGGAATGGCTCCTTCTTCTCCTAGGGAATACAAACAAGGGTTAGTAGAGCTCAATGTTTCACACAAACAAAAGTCTAGATTCCCAAACCTGTATGAAATCCTCTACTTGTAAAAGTCTGTCATCGATTTGTGGGTCAGACTCAGAGGGCACTGCCTGTCAAACTGCACAATCATCAGCATTTCTAGTTTATTTAACATGGGGCAAAAAAAAAAAAAGGCTTGTCTGCATCAAAAACTTTCTTTTTTTCCTCTCTTTCTCAGAATAATATATTGCAACAACCCTATATTCACTTAAGTGGACATCATTACGTGCAAGAGACTTACCTGAATCTGCTGCAGTCACATCTTGTTCTAATTTCAGTTTTTGCTCGCTGATTTTGAGCATATATTCTTCAACAGTCCCCTTACTGATCAGCTTTATGACTTTCACTTCCCTGAAAACCACAAAATAGGATGAATCAATTTTTACAGTTTCTTTGGATTAGTGCAAAAGGGAGAGGTGCTATGCCTTTGCTCAGCTCAGTTTAAAACAAGGAGGAAATGAAAAAAAGGGCAATAGAAAAAGCTTCTGGTTTTTCTGTCTGGACCAACTGTGCTCTGCACTGCCAGAAAACTTGTTTTCTCCTACACTCCAGGCATCATAAGTCTGGGCTGTCACCAAAATTTCCATTAACACAAACAACTTAACTTCCCTCTCATGCTATAGTACACAAATACCAGCTATTAAATGTGTTTTATTTCTTGCATCAGCTTATTCTGACAAGAGGACTCTAAAACAGTCCATGGTTTCACTCTTCAGAGCTTAGAAGTCTCCCAAAGAGAACAAAGGGCTCTAGCAAACAGTTTCAAAGACCTCAGATCTGCCTTGAAATAGTTCTTACCACCACAAATTTAAGGATTATAGAGAATTTGTGAGTTAGAGAACTGGAGAAAAAATAAGGGGAGAATGTAAATAAGAGTTTATTCTGGCCACAACATGTGCTGAGACACAATTGCCTAGCTCCTGCACAATCCAGAGCTGGTTTACACAAATCTCTGCTTAAAAATGACTTTTTAATCATTAAATACTGTTTTATCAGCTTCCTTTGAGAACTTGCCTCCAAGAAAAGTCAAGCATTACAATTAAAAAGTCTTACCTTGTCTGTCCTACTCTATGGCAGCGGTCTTCTGCTTGTTTGTCATTGTATGGATTGCAGTCGATGTCATGAAGAATAACAACGTTTGCCGAGGTCAGATTAATTCCCAATCCACCAGCTTTGGTTGACAGGAGGAATACAAATATGTCATTATTGTTATTGAACTCATCTATTAGATGTATCCTGCAGAACAAAAGAAAACATACATGAGGCCAGAGAAACCACTACACGGGCTCCAAAGTCAAATACAGTAGTTATGATGATGATCTTCTGAAAGGGAGGAGAGTAGTATTGTAAAGCAGCTCAAAGGACAGATGTTATACAGAAGGAAAAAGGGTACCAACAGTCCTCAGCAGTGACCAGAGAAACATAGTCAGAATGACAGATCAATAGCAAAGAATGAAAAGAGGGTTGGAAAAAGATTTTGATTGATCACGGAACACAAAAAGCAAGTTGGAGGACAAGGGAAGGTTGAAATACATGAAGCAAATGGCGAGGGGGGAGGAATTTAGCCTCATGACTGTCTTCTGTACTAACTGCACATACAAGGGAAGCAACAGACATCAGCTGTAAGCGGGAAGTAATACCACAGCAGTAACAAGGAGTAACAAGGGCTTTTTGAAATGAAGAAAAGAGCATTTAAGAAACATTTTTTAAAAAATCAGGAAGCAGCAGAAAAACAGCACACCTCAAAGAAAAGCACTGCACTACTTTTAGCTGCAAAAAACAGAGTAAATGGTCTGTCCTAGAGAAACAAACGGGTTTGTATGCCTATTGTAACAGATATACACTATACTTTCAAGGAATATCTACGAGTGAGCTTTTGTTATGGCGTGCGGTACAGAAGCAAATCATACACACCATGAACTGCTGAAGACTAAGGTTTTGAATTTTGGTGGCTGAGACTGTAACACAACTGTCTAAAACTCACCTTTCTGCCTCACCCTTCTTAAGGCGATCTGAAATCAAGCATAATCCCTCAGTTATATATAACCCCTTCTACAGTTAATGGCCAGTGACCACAAAATTCTACACATTGCAAAACCAAAGCAAGGGTTTTAAGTCACACAAGCTTCTCTTCCCTCCCTTCCCCACTCACACATCTGTTTTTTTCCCTCTCATCTTTGGCAAAAAAGTCACATACCGGTCAGAAATCTGTGTTTTTCCATCCAATCTTAGGTATCTATGTTGCTTTTGTTTTAGGAAAACTTCTAAGATATCCAGTATCATAGTAAATTGGCTAAACAATACAACTCTGTCTCCCTGGAAATGACAAAGTGAAACAAAAGTTTTAAAACACATCAATTACAGATAACGAGCTACACAAATACTTTATTAGTGCAAATATGTATGCATAGCTGATTTAACTTTGAATCCCTATTTTCTGAACTAAAAGGCTACGCTGAAATGCAACAAGTCAGGATTAACTTTCAGTGACGGTACCATATCCAGTACTGCTGCTGCATTAACTCACCTTTTAGCAGCGCAATTTGTTTTCTAGATACTTTGCACTTAGGTGACTCAAGCAATCTAGAAATCACATGTCACATGCATAAATGACAGCTCTACTCCCTCTAAAAACATCAAGAAAATATTTTCATTAAAAACTTAAATTTAAGCTATATTCCATACGATATTGACTAGCAGCACTTTTTTGTCTAAAATAATCAAACAGATGCACAGCAAACCCTTGTGCAAATTCAGGATACTCTGAAGTACTATGGTACATGCTTATTTGTAACATAAGCCAGTCTGAATCTGTGAGTCAAAGCAGTGATCTCATTTTATCTTTACACTTGCTTAACACATGCATGATTATTTTAATGTAATACAGACTTACTCAAATGACAAAAGGTCAAAGTTAATGAGCTGTGAAAATAATGCTATCCCTATGTAGATTGAGAAGTAGCGTTAACTTGGGATGACTAGTCTGAAATATGGGAAAATGGGAAAGCTTATTTCAGCTGTCTCTAAAGGGATGTACGTAGGCAGGACTGCACATTAAAAGCTGTAAGCATTTGCAATGCTGCACATGCACTAAAACACACTGTAATACTCCACAGAATAGCAACTGGGTTGCATATATAACTAGCAGATGTTAATTTGACCAGTTATTTACAGCTACCCTTCAGATGGATAGGAAAAGATGTTTCAAACATCTTCAGCACCAACCTTCTCTTTAAGGTCAGAGAGAATGTGGTCCAGTGCCTTAAACTTTCCAGAATCCAAGATCAGGTCCGTGTCTAACTTGAAGTCATTGACGTGAGAATATTGCTCACAAAGCAAATGCAGCTCAAAATCCGTCATTACCATCATATCTTCAAAGATAAGGTCAGGGTCAGCATCACAATGTGTGGGTTCCTGTTAGCAGAAATTAAACAAAATAATGTAATACACAATCGTGCAAACAGACGAGAAAAACCAAGAACATCGCACAACAACACCCAGAATCTCTGAGAAAAAAAACAAAACAAAACCAAAAACCAAAGTAGCACAACTAGACATGGACAAAGGGCAAAGCGTGGCTCAGGCAAGCAACAAAAGTGAACTCTGCAACCCCAGGTTTACAGTAGAGGACCATTATTTTGCAATTCAGTGTTTATAAGAACTTGCACTACCAAAAACTAAGATGTATGTATAACCTCCATAGCAATTACCTAGTTCCCGTCAAGCCCTATGACCTTTCACCCCCATATCAGACCTCTTCCCCTGATGACACATTCCCTAAAAGGGAGGTCCAATCCTTGGATAGATGGCAGAAGACATGGGAAGCCCAGCCCAAGAAGCAGGGTGGGTAGAGGGATGTCATGCCTGGAAGAAAGAGGAGAAGAAAAGCCATATCTGGAGGGTACAATGGTATGAGTAGGAGTAAAAGGGACAAAAATCCTTCACAACCAAATGGGTTCCTTTCCCCATGGCCTTGGCTGGCTTTATCTTAAAACAAAGCTGAAGACATTCAAACCTAGCTGCAACTTTCTTAAAGCCCCTGTTGCACATTCTGATTTTATTCTTTTTTATACTTTAGAAAGAAGCAACATTTTTCCCCAAACTCCACAGGCATTTACTCCATCCAAATTAAAAACAAAACAGAACAAAAAAGTCCTTAACCATTCAATACTCATGCCTTCCCTATTTATTTCTGTACAGCCTGGACTTCTCGCTACTTAGAAAATACTAGTAAACTCAAATGCCCACCCAAGATAAGTGCTTTTGATTTTAAATTTTGGGATGGAAGGAAGAGGTGTTAAGGGGGAGCTACTGAAAAGGAGAGAACTGCAGTCCCATAGCTGTTCTCTCCATTCTAATATCTGATAAAAAACTCAGTGTTAAATACATACAGAGCTTGATTAGAACACTGGATAGATGCAGAGAAAAAAAAAACAGCAATAATGAATTAAGTTTTGCAAAGATGTATTTTTGACCAGAGGACTGACAAAAAAAAAAATCAAATCTATTCAAGTTGCATTAAAAATCCTGAGAAATTAAAAGACTGCTTTGGAATGTCATCATCTTACCTTGAGCATAAGCTCGGACATTTTCCTGAGCTTGTCATTTGTGTAATACTGGCGATGCAAGAGAGGGTGATTAGCCATTTTTCTAAGTTGCATCATCACATTTCCCATATCAGAGTTTTTCTCTGTAAACAAAGAAATACGGCATATTCAGGAAAGGTACACAGATTCCTATCTGACACATCTCTACCTCTCAGAACTTTACTTGTAATAGCTGAATTTGACATTTCACCTATAACCTGAACTTAGGAAAAATCCACAGGAGGGATAGTCAGTTTACAAGTATCAAAACATTTCTACAAAGCAAGGGCTTTGTAGTCACATTTGACATTCCAGACATAGAAAAAAATCCAGCAAAAGGAAACGAGGCTGTCACATACCATCACTCTTAAGATTTTTCTTCAACTTTTCTAGGAGATCACAGTATAGTTGCTCCTGTTTCTCAGACATGGCACACAATTCAGTGAAATCTTTTTTGGGAGGCAGTTGTTTAAGGACCTGACAAAAAAAAAGCATACTAGGTAAAAAAATGTACTGTAGAGAACAGTCAGTAATTCTGTATTATCTTACAAGCCTGCTTTTAAGATACTCTGTTCATTCTCCCCATCCCAACTCCTTTAATTGGCTGCAACTTCACTGAGTCAGCAGTTTGTCTTATCCAGAACGTGATGTGAATTATACATCACACACACCAGCTCCCAACAAGTAACATGACCAGCACATTCTAAAACTGCATGAAATAATAATACATGCAATACCTGGAACCTACTCCTCTGCTAATCAGAGATACTCTCTTCAAACCACCAACTACTGAAGCATGCATATACACAGAAACACTTTTCAGGTCACTATTCAGTTTCCCTTTCTTTTATGTATGTAATTCTAAATAGAAGAATCCAAAAAGGTTTTGTATTTTAGAAAGAAAAAGAAAAAATCTGATGATAGCAAAGTAACCTGTAACACACATTTCTGGTCATCTATATATACAAATACATATAGGCACATTCACTACCTTAATCCTTCCAGTTAAAATAAAATGTCATTACTATGAAGTCACAAATATTTTTGTGGTTAATGTGGAGGATTTCTCACTTCCCAGCGTGCCAAATCATCTTTCAGTGATCTTTCCCAACTAGAATTCTAAACTGTAGACAGCAAGTATCAAAAATCAAAGCTGCAGCAGGTCACATTTTTTCCTGCAAACTCATGAAAGAAGTAAGATAGCTCAAGTTTCTTACTCTCCCTAGGTAAAAAGCTAAAACTAGCACTGACAAAATTTGACCCTAAATTTTATCATTAGTTTCAAAGATTTTTCATAACATGAAATCACTATTTTAAAGATAAAACATTACCTCATCTTTTACTCTTCTCAAGATGAACGGCTTTATTATCTGCTTGGCATGTGCAATCCTCTCTTTTTCATATGCGCTTTTTTCTTCAACATTCTTCTAAGGAAAACATTGCAAGAATTCAATTAGAGGGTGAAGTTTTCAGCTGTAACAACACTACCTGAACTATTCTAACTCATTGAAAAACCCAGCCAGAAGAGACAGATCTAACAGGACCATTAGCATTCTAGGATGCCCTGTTATATAACACATTATTTTTTTATATAGTTCATTTCATTGCTTCATGTTCTAGATTTTTATCATCACATTACCCATTTCTGTAAGACACCAGTATAACACGAGTTATGCAGCAACAGCAGTGTTCAAGCAAAAAAAAAAAAAAAAAAAGAAAAAGTTATTTTCAAGGGAAGAATATGTACTACTTACTGTTTTTGAAGAGAACATCCTTCGGATTTCAGCTGCCCTACTGTTGAACATATGTGGCATAACAAAATTCAAGAGGGACATCAATTCCAGCAGATTATTTTGAACTGGAGTCCCAGTCAGTAGTAGGCGATTCTGTGCCTGTTTGTTCGAAGTGAAAACAGCAGTGAGAAACATCAGTTGAACAGCTTAAATATTAATATTGGCAGAAACAACACAGCCATGGAGAATTGATAAAAAGAGCTTGGTTTAAATTATAGCTATTTAAACTCAATATATAGTTAAATCTCATGCAATAATTTCTTGGTTAAAACAAAAAAAAGCCATTTACAGATCTGCGGGGAACTGAGCACATATCCGTTTCAGGCTACTCAAGAACCTAATCCAGATTTAAGAAAAGCCTTCCTGGGTTTATTAGGATTTTTCTTGTTTGGCTTGTTTCTTGGTGGTTTGGTTTTAAGTAACTGGCTAATTATTGCTCTTATATCATATTTCTTCTAATGCTATACATTACTTGGGCACTAGTTTTGAATTGCAAGTACAAGCAATAGTTTAACTGCTTAGAGATCAGCTTCTTAAAAAGGCTTTCAATGAAAATATGATCTTGAAAAGCAAGTTGTAAGTAGGTGATCACACGTATATTATTATTGTACAGATACTAACAGTGCTAAATCACAGTAATTGGAGAAAGAGCTATACTCAAGTTTGCTTTTTTTCAAAATGCTGACTCAGGCCACAAGCTACAAGAAAAAAATATTTTAAAGCTAGCTTTTCCTGCACAGTCCAATCAGAGTAGGTCCTTAAATACTATAGTGTTTCAGCATGAGTCACCAGAATAGCATTATTACGATCTTTAGTTTACTTTTATAGTGAGATAAAACTGGGAAATCGCTCAATACTGAAACTGAACTGTCACTGTAATGACGCTATAGGGAATTTAGTACATTTCTTTGGCAGCTTGCCTCCCTGAAAGAGTTCACAACTGTCTTGGGTTCAGCTATCTGAACACAGGACAACACAGAATCCACTCCTGAGACCACACCAAAACTTACATCCACTTGCACACTGCAGTTTCTGGAACATTACGTGTATAGGAACTTTACAGTTAATACTCATTTTGCCCCAGTCTGTAAACACAAAATAGAAAAAAAACCAGTTGTTCCCTCTAACCCAACAATAATTAAACCTCTTACATTAATAGTCATAAGGTGCTGGTAGCGTGCAGAGTTCATGTTCTTGAGCATATGACCTTCATCAAAAATTGCATAGTTAAGTTTCAGTCTGCGAAACAGTCCTCTGTCATCTGAGCTGCTAATTGCACAGTTGTATCTGTCAGAGAAACACATCATAAAAGATATATTAAATGTAAATTTAACACGGACATACTGTAATGGCAATCAAAGCAGAAACCCTAAAATTGTGAAGAGTTATGGAGAGAACACAAGAAGGACAGTAAATAAAACTGCCTAGAAGTAGCCAACCATAACACAGTTTACTACTGACAAATTTACTCTATGAGCCAGTACTCTCAGTAACTTTCCCTCAAACTGTGCAAATCTATTACACAGTAATATGTTATCTCTCAGTGGCTTGAGAGATAGTATCTAAAGACTCTACTACATAGTGTCTGTCACACATGAACAAAATCCTAGTTAACTTTGAAAACAATTCCCATACCTAACTCCTAACATTGTTTGTTGTGTTGCACCACTAGAGGTCAGTAGGAGCTAACTAAATCTCATTTGCTATTTAATTGCTGTACTTACGTAGTTATAATCACATTAAAATCGACCGTTTTATGAATTATTTCCCCTCTGAGACGTTTCCTATCTTCTTGGGATCCTATAAAATAACGAAGTATAAAATTAGTACAATTACATATATTTATATACATAAAAAATTTAGGACAGTATGCAGAAACACAGTCAGCAATAAATACATGTATTTAAAGAACTGCCTTAAAACAATGCTTCCATGAGCAATTCATCTTTTCTTAGGGTGACCATGAAAACAACTGTATTATTGGATTCATTTCTAAATTGGATTCCTCACCATAGTAAAAAAGGACTTTCAGATCAGGACACCACAGGTGAATTTCTCTTATCCAGTTATCTGTAAAACACCATTAAAATAAACAGAAAATAAGTAATTTATATTTTATTATGACTTACATAACTTCAGACCCACCTCAGCATTAAACCAAACATCTGATTTTAAAGCAAATCCTTTTAACTTCTACTGAAGGTCAAGAAACTTTTTGTCTCAACGCTGGAAAAACTGGTAATATTTAGGAAAATTAAACAACCCACAACAGGGCTTTAAGTAACTTTAGCTTGACCAGCTTGCACTTTAAACTCCTACAGAAACAGACTCTGCATGGTCTGTAACCACCATGTAAAAATGACACAACGCTTAACTTTTCAGCCCAATTTCTTCCCTAGACAGTTAATTGCTCAGAGGGCAAATCACTTCATTTGTTGGTACTCGCACCCGGAAGCGTTTTATCAGGAGAAACAGTGCCTCTGGGAATAGGAAAGGAAGTTTGACAGCCCGACCCAGCTCCAGGTGTGCAGCCAGCAGAGCGGCCACCCGTGATGCTACTATGCCCAAGGGGAAGCTGCTTGACAGTCAACACAAGTGCTGACTCAAAAACACATCAAAAGAGAGTCTCTGCTAAATGCCACTTGGCCCAGATTTGGGCGGAGGAGACACCTCCAGGGAAGTGTAAGGAAAGCTCAGGGAGATGGAACTTCCCAGGCATCCCCAAGATGGATGGCTTAAGCCAACCTGCCACTACGATTCATGAGCCTCTACGATTCACTTCAGAAAAGCTCCTTCATTTACACATTTATGTACACCTCAGGTTTCAAGTAACACGCATTTTTAAGAGTTATCTTAAAAAACGGGTTTTAGTGGATTTTAAAAACATACTGAAAATGGCAATTTCAAACTGTCGCTGAAACAACAAAGTTTTTCTGTGTTAAGAGGAATTTTTCAAGTCCAAATAAGCATCTGCTATGAAAAGCAGCATTTTCTGTCTAAATTAAATCTGCTACTTTCTCCTTTCTATAATCATTCAACAAAACCAAGTTAAATTTCATACAGAACTAGTTTCTCCAAACTCACCAGCTGTTCTGACGTATTTTATTCTACCATATTCTGTCTGCTTTTGACTGAGGCCACTGAACAATAAAAATGCATATCTAAAAGATAGCCAGCCTCATCATTTTAGGATTTTGATCTGCTTTGACACATTCTGAAGAAAAAAGACACTGAATGTCTCAAATGCCATGAAACCTAATCCTAAGCACAGCCTGAAGACTAGGGATTTCAGCCAACATTTAGTAAGTAAAAAGGCTACTTTGCTAAAAGAGACAAATTTCAACAAGCAGGTTGACTTTTTTGTGCAGCATACATGCCATATTGAAAAAATTCCATGTTAGGCCAAATTAATTCAGAACAAGCATGCCTTCAGTATGGGTTGCATTCCAGTTCAAGCTACTTAAGGAGCTGAGTAACACCATAAGAAAATCAACTTTTCCTTCAAAAAAATAACCTTTCTTTCAGTCTGTCCGTGATTTTTTATTTTTCAAACAAACAAGTAATTTTGAAGCTTGTACCTTACCTAATGTTGAAGCCGGCACAACAATCAAATGCGGACCAGTATTGCCCTTTTGGTAAAGATAAGCTAGAAATGCAATAGCTTGAATTGTCTTTCCTAAGCCCTAAGAGGAAACAAATCCATTTAAACAAAATTTACAATCTGTAGAACATAGCAGTGTTTTGTATTCAGAAGATAATTACAGTGCAGTTGATGTTAACTAGAGATTACAAATCTGCGCAGAAGAATTGTTCTGTTTAGCCACGTTGTGCTACAAAAGACAATTCCTTCTTAAGTACAATTGCAGTCAAACTCACTTATCTTTTCAGCTCAGCATTTGAGCATCAGAGATTCATTTTTTCCATTTATGAAGGTTTTTATTTTATTCAACTTCATACCTCAAATCTTCTTTAAAAAAATTACTTTACTGAAACAGTGCTGCAGACAAATGATTACTTGGAAACAAGCGTTTTTTTCTATTTCAGCCAGTTGTACAAAGGATATTCCAGCTATTTCTGAAGTGGAATTTAACATGGAAATCAAATTCAAGATAAGCTTATGGTTCTGCTCGTACTCACTTTTCTGTCTTCTATATCATGGATTTAAAAATTTACCTTATCTACCACAAAATACATACATAAGGTAGTTCTTACAAATATGAAACATGGAAGTTGAGATGCACCGCCTACATCTTAGTGAAGCAAACCCATCCATTCACTTGTGGTTCTTCACAAGATGAACAGAAGCCAGGATTAAAAGCAACCGCCAACACAATTATCAGCTGCATTACCAGGTTTGTTCTGCTGTACAATTACTGGTGGTACCAGCACCAAACAGAATTTCAAACCTATAATCTTCTCTTTTATTTCAAAACTTATAGGGAGTATAATGACAAGAGACTGATGGAATGCTGGAGAAGTAGAAAACATTTCTACACACTTTTTTTTTTTCTGTATTGTGAACGACCTGTTTTGAAACTGATGGAGAAGTGTAGAAGTTAGGGGCTCACCACAACTAAATGCTGGACAAGTAGAGTGAATTGTATTTATGGGCAAGGAGCTATTAAAATGAGAGGATTTGAGAACAACCTATTGTGGTAGAAACTACTTCCATTGCATCAGAAGACATTGTGCGTCTTGTACTCACCAGTGCCCAGGTTACCTTTGACTTTCAAATTGAAAGTAATAGCTCAGCAGCTTCTAAACATTTGGAGAAACTGTTTGCAATTTAAGTTATATTAGCTAAAACAAGTTATTTAGAATCTGTTTGGGGTTTCTAGGAAATGAAAGAATTCAACGAAGTCATTTTTGCAAAGTTTTCGACAATTCTTAAATAACGTTTGCACTTACCATTTCATCAGCTAATATGCCATTCAATCTGTGTTTATGCAGTAGTGCTAGCCAGTTCAAACCAATCTTCTGATATGGCTTGAGAACAAAACTGTTAAAAGATGGTGACATGTTAAGCTTTATTTCTTGTTTGTTTCTCCATGAAATACAGCTTTACACTTACGTTAATCACAGAAGTCAGTTTAACACTGCCTATATTTTAATTCACTCTAGATCTCCTCATGTAGTGAAAACCACAAACAGTCACCTGAATACCTTTTGCTATTTACCACTAACAGCCTCCAAGCGTAATCCATGCTGCTACTTCAGCCATTCCCACTTCACCCCTATGGTTCCCAACCGCTAGAAGAATGTTCTCTCACCATATCCATCTCCGCTCCTCCTAAGCACTCTCTTTATTCCCAATATTCATTTGGAAAACCTTACAAATTTACCTCTCTAAAATAAATCCTTCCCCATATTACATCCCTGGTGCCTGTCCCACTGGATACAGGGTTCCAGATAATTCTGTACATCTGAACTTTCTGACCGATGTCTTAAGCCCAGCTGATAAAACTCTGCAAGTTAGCTCAGATAAATTTTGATTTAGCATCTTTGAAATATAAGGTCCCCCATTACGAAAGCAATTTTTTTTGGTCTTTGGTTCGAAGTAAGTTGACAACTCATGATCCCATCACCCAAAGTCAGCTTCTACATTCACAAAAAACTAGAGCAAGTAAAACAAGGTTCTAAAACCTCACCAGCTTTCCTAATACACTTACATACATCTGTTGGATTCCCTCAAGTCTTGCACATCACTGTCTAGCTCACTGAGTGCTGCTAAGTGCCAAGCATTTGCAACTCTACTTTCAGAGACCGCAGTTTTGAAAATCCCAGTCTTCAAAAGTATACCTTATTACCTGACAACCCTTGCAAGAATAAAAAAAGGAAAGATACCTTTTATTCAGAATGGAAGGTTGAGCAATGTTCCATCCGCATACTCCATCTACAGTAAGCCTGGTTACTTGTTTTGTCAGTTTCATTGAAATGTCTTCACATTTATTCATGAGCTTTAGAACCACGTCCCTCTCCTTCAGCAGTGTTTTGCAGTTCCACACTATGTCTTCAGTCAAACCAGTAGTCTTAGTCATTTTTGCAAGCTGTAAAATAATAATAATAAAAAAATAGATACTATGAACTCTGATAATAGCAACAAAGGTGCTACAGTGAAAATCCACAGCTACTGCATGCAGCAGATAATTCAGGACAGCGATGGCACCCTGATCTCCTCTCAGAACTTCAGATATTCCTTAAACACCTTCCCACCTTGACCAAGGCTAACTTTCTCTGCTGCTCTGTACTCTCAGTCTACCAAAACCAGAGGTGGCTCACTTGTGCTTTCTAGAGTATGTATCTAATCTAGCGTGAATTTGTATTTTCTTTTAAAAAATATCTCCATGTCGCAATCCTTCCTACATCAATCACGAACACAAGCTTTCTCCAACAGCTCCCAGCTTCTTAGTTGTTATGAGAATTGCTACTTACAAGTTTCATTCTCACAACCTGGCGCCAAATACAGACCTATCATGTGACGCTGCATCTTTAATTAATACATAAATGTACCTTCTTTTCCCCTTCTACCACTTGTTTCTTCAAGGCCACACTACTTTGTATTTTCTTCCCCTAAACTTTATTATCTTCACTACAATATGGATATTCTCTGTTTTTAGAGCCAGACACCCTGAAGTTGTGTCAAAACACATCCTTCAGGCCTACCAGCTTCTCCTTGATTCCATGTAGGCTGTCTGTAGAAACTGTAAAACCTTCTAATAAATTGAGTTCTGCAGTAACTGTTGTCATATTTGTAATTATAGTATTTTCATGCATATTTACGCATAGTTTTTTCACTGTAAAGAACAGACATCTTCCTTCTTTATTAATGGTTTTAAAGAATTGAAGAACAGCAGGTCCTTTGGATTCGCCATTCTTTTGTTAAAACAGAAGTAACTTCCACACGGATTTTTCTGAAATTTAAATCAGGGATGTGTTAAATTTTTGCACGAACTTCACAGGTGCATACCCCCGAGAATTCTTTCCTTTAACAACCTATACGTGTTAAGTAACTGAGCAATTTTGCCACATTGCAGAGTAAAAGCAGAGGGAGAGTATAAAAAATAATGAAATGGTGCCCTCTACTGAAAGCCTCCTGTTACAGTTTTGGGGTTTTCTTTATTTGTGGTTTTGTTCCATCTTAAAGAAAACCCAGAAGTTTACCAACACTCACAGATTACACCAGGCCAAGGTACACATGTCAACACTCACAATGAAGTTTTCTAAATAAACACCTCTATTTAGATATAACAAAGACATAAGGAATGTGATTTTTAATGGGTTATTAAAAAATTTCAACATTTGTTTTGATGCCTAAAGCTTTGGTTGGCATGAATATAAATCCTGTAATCTATAAATGAAGGAGTGGAGAATGAAGCCATCTGTTATGAACAGAAATCATAGTTTCATGTCAGCACAATAATATTATTCTCAAAGTTAAAACAAGAAAAACTTCCGCCAGTGGTTTAGATGTGAAACACAGAATGTTGCCCTGTCATTCAGAACACACCAGTGAGACCATCATCACAGACAACTGAACCCATGGACTTCCACAGCATGTGTTATGGAAGGTCCAGTGGAGCTCAGGGCTGCAGCAGCGCTCCTCAGTGCATAACCACCATGCCAGCACACCCTGCTCAGGCTCACTTTACACCACTTTAAGGCAATTTTTTTGATTCCACTTTACTCCCTAAGGGTGAAAGTCAGCCTCAACCAACAAACTGCAACTCCACTTCAAGCAGCCTCCATTTCTAACCTGATGCATTTGCTGCTTCCCTTCAGTTTGCTTTGGTGAGAACTGCTTTTGGACTTCCTGCTAGTTCAGTTTTCAAAGCAGTTTGCACATTTGCAGCCAAACAAAATGAGATGATAAAAAAAGCCGAAGCTACTTCCCCTTGAGTTTCTATCTCCTCACTCATATACTATTGCAGTATACAGAATATGATGGATAACTCCAACTTAAAAAAGGTTGTCTACGATAAAAAAGCCATTTTAATTTATTTATTCCTGGAATAAGATGTCTAATTTCCATATATGCTGAGAACCTTACAATCTTTCTCAATTCTAGTAATGCATAATTGGTAACAACTTCTAGTGCTTTACACTGTATTATAAAATACACCATTACAGTAAAAAGAACCCTTAAAAACAAGCCGATTTCTTTAATGCTGAAACTGAATCAGCTCCCTCCATTATTCCACCACTCTTTTTAATTAGTAGGAAAAACACTGGGTCACTAAGATACTAAATCTTTACAAACAAATCCACACTGACACAAAATGTCTGCTAAAATTCGCAGCAAACTGCTTCTACTCTGGCCAAGTATTCACAGTACTATATAAATATGTGGTTGCTGACAGCAGGAATCTTTATGAAAGGCAAATTTTGAACACAAACAGGCCCATGCAGCTTTTTTTCTATTAAATATTTTACACAGAAAAGGAGAACAGCCCTGTAGCAAATATTTCTGCAAAGACTTAAGCTCAGGCAAAATCCAACAAGTTTAGAAAGTAATAGCCATATGACAGATGTTCTGTGAGAAGCCAAAAGCTTGGGGCAAAACGGATTTCTTTTGCAGCATACCTCCACCTTGTTATTTTTTAACATCTATCCTCCTTTTGTCTCCCCCCCCCCCCCTTGCCACACAACATACAAAGATCATTTTGTTATCCTTAAAAATCTGTCTAGTATAATTTACTATTTTGTGGTAAAACATTTCACACACAGAATGATAAATGTTATTGTTTTACACATACTGAAGAAGTTCTGTTGTGCTCTAGAAAAAATACAAGCAAATCTTGCATACATCAATAGCAGAAGTTTCGGAACACAAACTGATAACAAAACATATCAATTACTTTGTAAGACGGCCTAAGCACAGTTACTGCTTTAAAATCCAAAGCACTAATAAATTAAACCAAGAAAATCTGCTGTAATGCATGTCAAAAGTTTTTAACAACGTTGCTCTTACCGGGGTCTGATGGCTGGCACTTAATTGAAGTTTCATGAAATGTAAAGGCAACAAACAAACCATGGGAAACATGTGAAAGTAACATCCCTGTGACAGTAGATAATCTACTTACCAAAAGATATCTTTTTCCTTCTGTTGTGGATTAGCCTTCTGATGCTTTACCTTGTATTAATAAAATCACAGCAGCTTGCTCCACTAAAAATGGCTGCATTGCTCAGCTAGCAAAACCATGCTAGAGACTAAGCTGCAGTAGATTAAAGAAAAAGGACCAAACACCCTCCACCCCCCAAAACAACTGTTTCTTGTATGCAACTGAAAATATCCATGCTGGCACCTTCAATCATGGAGCTACTCTGAAAGCTGCTGCTGTTGCTGTTCAAAAGTGTCTGCAGTAAAGGTCCTGCCACGTTCTTGCCTCCTGCATAGGTTTTCAGCTATAAGAGCTCAGGAGAGACTAGCAAACACCTCCTTTCCAAGTGAAAGCTCTAATTTCTTCTTCTGCAGTGAAATCAACCAACTTTCTATGCAACAGAGTGAGTGGCAGTAAAGTCAGCCAATCAGCTTGAGTTTTCCAGAAAAATCACCCCTTAATTCATTCAAAATCAGGTCATATGACACTATTTGAAATGCTATTGGCTTAGGAGGAACATAGCATTTTAGCCTAATCAGGATAAGGCCACCCATCTAAGCCTCCCTAGGCTGAAGCCACCTTGACTCTAGGCAAGCTGGGGATAGAAAAAGAAGAATGCAGACCTACCAGAGACTCCCAGCTATTAAAGGGCCGGAGCGCTATTATCTTCTCAGCTGTTTTCTGAGAACACTGGTGAATCAAAATCAGTTCACTCATGGAAGCACCCTGCAGGAAGCTGAGGATTTTCGCTTTGTAGCAATCCTCCATCACTTCGTTCCCGCTGTGGTAGTCCTCATCAAAGACGCTACCACCATCTTCAGAAGCTGACTTGTCCTCCGAGTCTGTTTCTTTTTTAGTACTCCAAATGTTCATTTCTCCTCTGGCCTTTTTCGGAAAGCTGCTCTCCTGTTTTCTGGGAGATTTCCTCTTCAGCTTCTCTTTACTCTTATCACTTCCGCTCTTGTTGGGGGTTACGGTCCAGTCAGAAATGCCACGGTGGGGAGAAAACTTTACATCTATGCATGCAATACAGAAGGCAACAAGTCAATGCATACTGTTTAAGAGCAAATTAAAACATACTGTTCTTCCAAAATAAACCTATATAGATATAACACACAATTCGATGATTTAATACACATGACAATAGCAGGTGTTACTAAGAGAAAAGAGTAGCTAACACCATGGAAGTCTGTCTAAAACACGTAAATAGTACCAACTGTGAGTGTAAGATGAGCAACGCTAACCTGTATACTGCTCAAATAGCAGAAGGTTTTAAGCAGCTATCTTAAAATACAGGGGATCAACACAATGCAGTATGTGTGAGCCGCAGATGCTCTGAGGTAATAGCAGATAGTTAAGAACTCTGATGTATCACTGGGATGAGATACCGGACCCACTCCACCCAACTGCAGAGAGATTAATTCTGCTGATTTCATAAAACAAGCCTACTTTCAACATGAAAATTGGGTATTTTTCACAGTTTAATACATCTCAGAACAGCATTCTTCTTTGGAAGAAAGCGTTTGCAACGTTTTACTTCTGCCCAATCCCAGCTCACTGCTGACTGACTCCAACCCTGATGTCTACTTTCTTAGAAGCAGCAGCAAGGACCCAGCCTCATGCAAACTGATAACTCCCTCCACTTGTAAAGAACCCAGTCCTATCCCAAGCATACCTAAGTAGCTGATACAGCAAAACCTACACATTTCTGACAGCCATTTAACACTGAAAAGTAATAAACTCATTAAATATTATTTAAGTTGCAAGTCACAGATTTACCTGGAATCATAGTTCTTGCTCCCTACCAAATTTAATGCACTGGTATTTGCAAATTGGTTGCATAATTTAGGTCTTATTTCTAGTATTTTCCTCTCCTATAATGTATTTTAAAAGGATAAAATAGCATATATTACTTGTCACCTATGCAGTTATTGGCAATCACCAATTTACAAATTACTCCAGTTAAAAAAAAAGCAGGAGAGGAGCAGATGTCAGCTTTGAGACATTTCAAAACATATTTTATGATATACCCATAGGTAATTACAACTTCTTACGCAAATCTGTATCAGCAAGTCAAAGATATTTAACTCTACTAACAGAACAAAAAAAAAAAAATCATGACACTTAAAACTCTTCTCCTCCTCATAATACTAATTTCAAGTATCAGTGCAAGTTTCTAGGCATACTGATGCCAGGGCTGTCATTGACGGACATTAGAAATTATTTGTATCACAAGTCTTTTTGTTTTATCCTGAGATAAAATGGATTATCAATCTGTCCTTACCCTCATCTTCTGCAAATACTCTCAGAGTCTCCAGTGCTTCACGAAACACCCAGTCATGTTCCTGTAGTACATCTCTCAGCTCCTAGTAAGAGAAAAGAAATTCTGTATTGTGACAAGCAAAAACTGATTTTCTGTGCATAACAGTAAGGCACTAACAATTTTAACTGCATAAGGCAAAGAAAACCCTTATGAATCAGATGATTCAAAATAAAAGGAAATCAAATGGAGAAAACAGTTTATCCTTATACACTCAATTTAGGCAGAGCTGCACTCCACTTTTCAAAAGGGTAAGAACACACATAAACAAGTTTTGCTTCCAAAAAAAAACCCAACACAGTATTAAAATGACCTGATCAGTTGCTGAATATCATCAGGTACTAAACTAACACAAAGCACACAGTATATTTAGTCGTCCAAGGGAGAACGTGAGAGAGAGGGATAACTTCCTCATGCATTTTTGCACTATGCCAGGCTTGTCACAGGACCAAAAGTAGGATGAGAAGTTCCATATTCTGATTAAGTCCAATTGCTCTCAGTTCAGGGCAAATTACATTTCAGAAGCAGCAACAGTGAACACCTTCCTACTGCGAGCTCTTTTCAAGAGTGCTGCTGGTGTAAGGCCTGTTTGTTTTAATTATCAACAGCTGCAATTTTCTCAAGAAGTCAAAACCTGATGTGCCATCATGAGAGATGAGCTCACCTCCTTATCCAATACAGGGAATATATTTTGCAGCTTCTTCACCAGCATCTCTTGCCTCTCCCACTGTCTTTGGGGATCTGCCTTATCCAGCTACATTAAAAAAGGAAATCTATTAGATTTAATGTAAATTATGAACCTAGAAATAAGCAAAACAAAAAACCAAACAAAAACTCCACAATTAAAACCAATCAAACGTAATCAACATTGCTTATTCTTAAAAAGCCACTCTGAATGACAAGCACTTAAGACAGATTTGATTTGCAGAAGCGATTCCTTGTCTGTAGCTGATATAAGACCAAAACTTTCATAAGCATAGAAAATGTCTTCAGTCTTGAAAGACTGTCATTCTTTACTTGATAAACATACACAGTGCAAAGTTACATACCAAAATATAAACAATTTAGAACTATCTAGTCTGTATTTATTTAAAGTAAAAAGTTAGTAGTGATTCTAGATGATATTTAAGGCAGAAGATGGCAGGGTTAACAGTCACTTTAGGTTAGATTACTAAGCATGCAGTATTTAACCCACAAGAGTCTATAAATGTGTCAAATAATGTGCTTATATGAACACGTACAAGTAAAAAAAATCCACAAGTACTATGCTACAGCACCATGGAGTCACATCAAAACCTGGCAAAAGTTTTCATCAACAGCTTCACTAGCAGCTACTATCAGCCTGCAAATAGGGAGTTTTTTTATGAACCAGTGCCAAAAGTGCTACATGCCACAAGCCGCTCTGTTATGTATTCGCCACAAAGAATTACACAAGTTTCTTCAGAGCTTTGAATGCAAACTGGGTACAGATCTACTTATCTACAGCAGAGATGCCAACAAGCTTGATCAATATTTACTTCGCTGAATGATGCTATTTGCTGAAAGAGCACAAACCAAATCACCCAGAAGCACTCCTAGTAACAGAGGACAATGTCCCTTTCCTCAGTGAACGCATGGTATCATTAACAATACAGCTACAGCATGGTAAAGTAGCTGGCAAGGTATGCTCTAGTCTGAGGAACAATCTTAGGACTCAGAGGAAAAGCAAAAGTGAGGGAAAAAAACAAAAAAAAACCAACCTAACAACCAACCCTGCACGTTTTCTCATTACAATTCACTTATTACAAACTATAAAAACCCATGTTTCAGCTTTACTTTTTCCCAGTCCTTACCCTTATAACTGTAATGGAACTGTTAAAGCACAGAAATCAAACTGCTGCATAAACCCAGGTCCATTGAAGCACTGTTTGCTAGGGTGACTGGGTAATAATTCAGTAAAGCCTCCTTTGTAACCACTTCCACAAAAGCAGTAAACAGGCTATTGGGATACAAATCCACAAACACTAGAGAACAAAGCAGGCTAATTCCATTCCGAATTCCCAAGGAGAAGAACACAGAAAAACTTCATTCAGATGGCAAGATATTAGACTTTCTGATGAAGCACACCAAGTTCATGATACCACCGTCACTGACAAAGTTAGGTAATTCCATTTATTTTACAATGCACAGAGTGAAAAAAACAGTACTTACATAATCTGTCTCTGTCTTTATTGTGACTTGTTCAGCCCTCTTTCTACAACCTGGGGGACTATTTTCACGTTTCCTTTTATGAGAAGCAGCTTTAAAAAGAGTTGAGGCAGAAAGGAAGAATTAATTACTTTCATTAAGCTTACCCCAAAACAGTAGGATCATTCAAACCAACACTATAGTAGCTATTTATTGACTGCACAAGATGTTTATCAGTCTCCATAATAGTTTCCTATTATAGTCCACACACACATTTAAACTTCAAGCAAAGCAGCTGTTTGAAAGTACATGTTTATTTACCTCCTAACTCTTCTTTAGTAGCCTGGCAATTAATCAAGCAATTACCTCTCATATATTACAACTCAAATAGCTTCACTTATTTTGGATTTTTAATAATTGCCAAGTGTTTTACACATAAATTGCATAAAGGTCTGTCTGTTTTTATTTGAAGCTGACTGCTTTTGGAAGTTGGTATTTAATGAAGGTTGAACCCCAATCGCAAGTTGGTATATGTACATTACTGCCAATCTGAAAGTGCTGATGACTGATTTCTGGCTCAGCTGCACATCAGGGAGGTTATCACCAAGCAGTTTTCAACACTAAAACAAATGTCTGAAAGAAAACTATGCATATTAAGTCAGTGATAACCAAGTATCAATGATAACTATGATACCTATGAATAGTTCACATGAGCCACAACCTTCTGAATATCTTTGGTCCCTGCAGACTGTCAAGAGATTATCATCTCAGCATTAAGACCTGCCCAGTCAGGCACATTTTCTGACTCTTCTGTGCACAGCTTATGAACACATTACCATTATTTCTGCACATTAGCTTTGCTTGAAGCAGCAACTGTTACCAGACCAAATTATTGTAAATTATTGTATTGCAAATTAAGTCTTTTTTAGAAGAATAACTGCCAGCAGAGCTTTGATGTCTGATACAGCATGTGTGGCCACCCTTCCCTCCCAGACTGCCAAAGGTGATCCGTGAACAAGCACATGCACACAGAGCACACTTCCAATCCTGATGATTGCCTGGACAATCAACACAAAATTAATTAGAAATCAACCTGTGCTCTTCTGAAACCCATCACATCTGTAAATGATGAAAAATCCCAACTTTCTGAAAACATTATGTTTGCAAGGTACACTCGATTACTCCTTCATGTGTTAAGAGAGCATACAGCTGAGGAGAGGAAGAAACTCTATTACTGCTAGATGGGAACAATCCTTGGAGTGGAGGCAGAACACATCAGGCCTTCCAGAGGAATCCTTGTTCTCTCCAGAAATGTTATGATTAATAAGCAACAAGAAAAGCAGCTCCAGGGTTTCAAAATTTAGAGAAACATTTGCAATTACTTCCACTAGTATTTGTTGTTACCACTACAAAAAAAGCCTTACTACTACGACATTCTTATATCACAGAACAGTCATTTCTGCCTGTTCAAAAAGCAGTGAACATCAGACAGGTTCACCTGAGGCTTCAGCTCAGAAGCACCCTCACTGATTTCATGGTTTTCAAGATATACAGAAAACACCACCAGAAACAAATCACAAGCCGTAAGGATCAATATAACTTCACATGTCTCATTCACATACCTATTTTCAGTGTCACACACCTATAAGTCATAACTCTAAGTCATCTGCAATGCTTCGTTTTAGCTACATACAACTACTGAATTCATGCTATAAATATAAATTTTTGTCATTTTTAAAGTACAGAAAAATTTGAGGATGATTCAGCCACGCTTTTTTAGCAAAGCCTTGCTTCATAAAACAGTATCTTGTCCCTGATCTCTCTCAGAGTCAGTGCTTCACAAGTTAAGCATATCATAAATTGACATAGATAAGCAGATGTTCAGTAGTGTCTTGATTTTTAAAAATGTGTCCAAAATGATGTGATTTATACCATCACTTTCAGGCATGCTTACTCCTAACTAAATATTTTATAGAACAGCTGTGATCAGTGAGAATTTTGCTGCCAAGATTTTTCTGTGGGCTCATATTGAAAATATGTGAAATAGCATTCTTAGATCAACACAAAAATGGCCAAAAGGCAGGGCCTATATAACACAAATCAAAGTGTTTTGGTTCAAACACCGTGGACTTCAACCAAGTGCATGTATTTGCTTAAATTGGGCTAATATTAATCAAAACCCTTGAAGAGTACTCATAGTTTTCCAGGAAGGGATTTTCCAGGAGCAGCAGCACTCAAAATCAGTGTGTCCCTCAAAAATATGTGAGCTTTTGTTTTCCATTGCCAGCATTCAAGAAGTCCCATTTATAGAATCTGATCACAGTGGAAACCTCAAAATGTTGGTCTGGTTGGGTAAAAAAAAGCTTTCTGATAATTGTTTTAAAAAAATCTTTGAAGTTGTACACAAAAATCAGAAGATGAAAATATGGCAAGTACAATGGGGAACTGAATTAGCAATAGATCTTCTACTTTAGAGAGGGATTAAAACTGGTCTCCCTCATCACATGAGCTTCCTAGACATGTTGCTTCAAAATCCATAGGATACTGCATGAGAAGACACATTAACCTCTCAGAACAATTAAAGTAATCAAGAGTGATCATAATTAGCTTTTCAATCGTTTCCAAACCATGAAGATATCTCAGGAAAACTGCGCAACAACTGAACTGCATTTGGAATCTTCAGCTTTTTATAATGATGTTAACATTCATACCAACCTTCCCTTCTTCCCCAACCTACCCCTGTATGTCACTCAGAAAGATTGATAAAAAGGCAAGAGATTTAACCCTGGACTTAAGCGATGTCAAGAAGCAAACCCAAACTCAAGAATTACAACCCTTTTACATGCTTACCATTTCCTACAAATTCCCACATCACACACTCGGCTTTTTTGTTTTGTTGCTTTGGGTTTTTTGATGACAGCATGAGACTGCATAAATTCAGATGCAGAACAAAAAATCCTAAATAAGCTCTGAGGGCTCAAAGGCATGGTTTTGGAGATGTTTTGCTACAGAACCATGAGGATTTGTCTAATGTTTAAGACTAATGGTTCTTGTTGAGAACTACAAGCAAGTCTTGAAGTCAACATGAAGAGAAAACTGTGATGGGCCTTGACGCAAACAGTTATGAGTGGCTACGTACTTGGTATATTTTTTTCCATACCACCACTTTTCTTACCTATAACATTTAAAATTACTATTGCTAGCCCATTACTATTTGCCTCAACTTCTGGGCAAAGAAGGAACCAGCAGGAACAGAATTCACTTCATGACACACATGTAAAGCAATCCTGAGCTTCAAGGAACAAATTCCTCTTTTTTGTTCTATTTTTGGGATTTTGGTCCACATCTTTTCATCTTTCCTTTTGTAAAGCCTGTCATTTCAATTTTGTGATTGCAATAAAAAACAGTGTAACTTTTAGCATATGCTTTACCACTTTTTAAATACCAAACAGCAAAGTTTACTTTATTGAATTAGCTACAGCTCCTAAATTTTGGGTTTGGTTTTTTGTTGTTGTTAAACATACCTTCATAACTGAATTGCAAACCAGCACCTTCATTCATTGTGTGTGCAGACTCTAACAACTGAAAAAAAAAAAAAAAGACAGACAACTGCTAAGTGATGAGACTTAATCCAGCTGAACAGAGGACAACGATACATCAGTGTGCATTAAAGTGTACTGAAATACACTTTAAGAAAAACCCTCAAAAATACATGTATCATAAAATCCAAGCACAAAATTAACATTACCAAGTTAGCTAGACCGATCACATAAGCTGTATTTGGAAACACTTTTGAAAAAACCTACCAGAAAACATTTTAAATACAATCTCATTTATTACCACCTTTTTCCCTACTTCAAACACACCATGCAGGTTTACTTAGAAACTCTTTGTCAAAAGCCATTTTATCTTACTATTGCAAAACCAGATGATCAAAAAAACTAATTTCTTAACTCATGTCTGCATAGTTATGTCTGTGACTTATGATACACCCGTCGATCTCCTGACAGTACATGCACAAAACTTGTAATGTGCTTCAAAGTTTATCTATACTTCCTTGCAGTCCTAGATTCTTTCTCCATCCAAGTGTAAACACAAAATAGGTAACTTTTACAAATTATGTAGATGTTGAGACTTTCAGAATGCTTTCTGCAAGCGAGAAAACTGCAACAGAAGCAAATGGCCTATGGGTTACAAATATGAAGAAAACACAAAAAATTAAGTTATAATGAATCCTGATTCGCAAGTATCTGTCCACATTTGTAAATGGCATCTTACTATTCTGGTATAATAAAAAGATTTGCTTTACAAAAGGCTCATGATTTTTCCTTAATAGCCTTCATCAGTTGTATAGGGTTTGTCAGGACAGACTGTTCCAGATCCTCCATAAAGGAACAACAGACTTGCCTAACATTTCGTCGTCTTCTTTCAAAAATGTTGCGGATATGTAACTGTGGACCAAAATTTGCACAGCCTCTATGTACTACAACGTTCTGCTAATACAGGAGCTATCTTACACTCTCCTGAGAATAAATGCCATCAGCACTACACACCACTGAGTAGCACAAGGCTGTTCCCTATAGTAAAGCCAGAGGCTTAGGAAAACTGCCTACAGAATAGTCATGAAAATAAAGCAAAATAACATTATTACTTTTCGTAATTCTTGGTCATTTTTTTCAGGAAAAAAGTCCTTCAGTGTTTGCATCTTTGCAGCTCTGATATTTTCCTCTACACCCTTCTTCACAGCTGACAGTGGATCCCCAGCGTAAGCCAACTGGGACAGCTCATCTTCAGACTCTTCATCAGACTCTTCAGAGCTATGACGTATGGGGAAGGAGAAAAAGAATTAAAATTTATGTTTGCTTACAGATGTTTTAGTCTACCAGAACATTACCATTAACCAAAGCCAACGGGATCTCTCAAAATACGTTTAGATGCTTTCAGTAATCGACTTGTACTCAAAGCAGGACCTCCAATTCAGGTCAAAATAAAGCATGTATGATTATGTACAGTCTTCTGTTTGCAGTAAACATATTTCAACATTGCAACTACCCTATCATTTCCTATGGAGGATCAACATCAAAATACTTGTCAACAAAGCCAGAGTTGTGCGCATCAGAAATCTTGCTCTTTCTGTATAATCATAATCATATTCGTACCAACCAAGAAGAAACACCCATTTAACTGTAAAACGAGTAAGACCCCAACCCACAAAAACTTGTGTGAGAGTTCTGTTTTTTTTCCAACAGAGTCCAGACTGTGACTCTGGTAGTAAAGTTTGCAGCACACTTGCTTTAGGAAAGATGTGCTTTTTGTTCTGAACTTTCTGCTTTCTGAAGAAATAAGTATCCCTGATTCAGGATAAGTAGGGGCTGGAATACGCTGCAAAAAGAAAAAAATTTGTAGAACTTCCAAACATTAAGTAACATATGCACTAAAATGCGCAGGGCAAGGACACTCAATTGACCAATTCTGTGCAAAGCCAGGCTAAATTCAGCACAAGCCAAAGCTCATAAGCCTGGCCAGATACAAGCTAACTCCTGCCATGCTCTCAAATAGTTTATTACCTCAACTGAATACCACTCATGAGACAGCTTAGTGGGTTCAGCACACATTGATTAGCACCCAAGCCAACACACCATGCCAAAGTGTCACGCACTAAGGTGCCTGGTGCAATAGACCAGTGGCTACATAAGAATAATGGTAAGTACAAGAGGATGTAGCTTATGCTCATCTCTCCCACTAGGAGTCACTTCTAGTGTCCATCTCTCACTCTCGGTAATCAAAATACGGTTTACAGATCACAAGCTGTGGCTCCGCAAGTTGGATCCTGCACAGATTATTAGTGTCACTACCACATGGTAAAAAATGCTTGTAGTGCTTCCAAATTGGGCTGATACCAGAAGCAGTGTAACTATGTTCAAAGAGCACTGAACACAAGCCGATTTGGTGCAGGCAACTACCTTGCCATCTCTGTATCCTTGCACAATCAACAACTTAAGCCACAGACAGAAACAAGAGCTCACTCTGCTAACTATTTTTGCTTTTTCTTACCAAGTATCTCCCATAGGTTGAAACTTTGGGGAAGATGCATTAAAAAAAATACAAGAATTCTGCGCCAGTAACTCCATGCTCTGAGGGCTGAAAATCTGACAGGAGACTATGCCTGTTAAGGTTATTATTTCCCTAAAGGTTTTCCACAGATGAGTTCAGCTAGACTATCAAAAAGCAGGTTAAGCCATCTTGTTTTGCACAGCACAAGAACATTTAAGGGGCACAGACAATTAGCACATATCAGTCACACAGACATATAACTAGCGAGCAATAAATAGCAGGCATTTCTTTAAACCATTCCAACTGGTGCAGAAAATGTGTGTCTACATCTTGTCTCTCCTGCACTCTCAAGGCTGCCTTTTTAGCATCCACACAAGTGACTCTAGCACACTATTCTCTGCCCTTCTAGCCAATTCAAATATATAAATTTCCAAATCATAAAAAAACCAGTTTTCACTAAGCATAGCAAACACATCATGCAATCAACACTTAACTTTAGTTCTTATACTTCACACTGAAACTCTACTTGCTTTCCTGTTCATTATGGTTTCAGAAAAAAATGAAACAAGCTAAAAGCAACTCCAATATGGTTTAAAACTAATAAAGCAAGTATTTTATGGTTCAATAAAGCAAGTATTTTATGGTTAAGCTTTCTAGTGCCATTAAGAGGATTTCAGAGGGGCAAATGCATAGATACACAATGAACATCACACATATCATTCAGTATTAGGGAACTCCTCCTTTTCAAGTATCTTCTCTGGGAAAATGGCTTAACAGCTGGATTCTTCTTCTCTGGAATTCCAGTTAAGTTTAGTTAGGGCAAATAAATCACCAACCAGTAAACTAGAACCTAGCCTCTGATTTTCAATTCAGTATTTCAATTTAGAACATTGCATCAGGTTGCAGAAACATTACAGAAAACTGAATTAATGCATACATTACAACTGCATCTCTCCTTAGAGCCCTGTTTTCTTTCGCAGCGCTGAAGCTTCTTGGTAGTTCACCTTCACTGTCTGAAGACACATCTATATACTGTACCCCTCTTTGGTGCTTGAAATAGGGCTTTTTCTTTGGCCTCTTGTCTTCAGGAGTTTCAGGGATGGCAAAGTACCCTGTGGAAGTCATTTCAACAGGAGAAAAGATTGGAGACAATGACATATAACTCACAACTTCAAATATTTATCTGTACTTACAGCATTAAATAGTTATGATTTCTTCCTTATACACAGCAATCATTTAAACAGAACTTACATCCTCATGCATGGAAAATTCCTGTAAGCTGCATTCCTTTCAGTATTAACTTACCTGGCAAAATATCCTCAGCCCTCTTACATCAAACAAATAATTTTTATACTGCAAAGTTTACGACATCATGTATTTTATGTTAATAACTACTCATAAATACATTTTTACTTTTGGAAAAATTAACAACCAACAAAATCCTCTGAAATACTTTCAGGCCGATCAGGACACAGATAGAAGCACACTGGTGTATCTGATGGCTGACTCATGGTCCCCTTGTCCTGACAGTTTGTCAAAAGCAAATGTCAGCATTGTACTGTAGATAACTAGGAAGCTACCCAGAGGAACTTGACAAGTAATTTGCAGCTCCTATAGAGATATAATCTATTTAGCCAGTCTTTTCCACATTATGCTCTAGCTGATTCTTAACAAGGAAACTTAGCATATGGAAGGATGCTTTGTGTTACACACGAAGCATCAGGATATACAGAATCTGTATGTAATCAGGATATGCCCCTGTGAAGACATCTCTTCAATGACACTAGCAATTGACCTACTATGTGTGTATTAGCACGTATTACCTTTTCCATTTTGAACATGCTTGTAAGACAAACAAAAGCATAAACAGACAGTCTATTCATACAGTTCCTGAATTAGTTATGAATAACAAATGGTTAAGTTCCCTAATGTCAGCTACCCTTGAAACCAACTCCATGCATGTATCTAGATGGAGAAAACATGACCACACGGGTCTTGAACCTGAAGCACAGAAAAAATTAGAATACAGTAAAAAAAAATCAAAAAGCCTGTGCATAAAGCCTATGCCTCTTTATGAAAGAGGACTTTGCCCTCTTTCAGTAGAGTACCAAATGCAGCTAAGGCACAGTATGCTCTAACTACATACATGGTGTATTTCAAGATGTATTCAACTAAAACTCTTGACGCTCCCATATAAGCCTGGGCAAGTCTATGGAGGCTAGAACTGTCCTGATACAATCTTTAGAAAACTGTAATGAAAAAAATATCATTTAGTTGATAAATGTGGGCTTGAACACACAGCTTCTAGCTCTTCTGTCTCTAAATCGGCATTAAAGAGAACAAAATACTGTGACACTACTGTCACCCCTTAAGTGTGCTATTTCATGTCAGTAATTAAAGAAAAGCATTCAAGGCGTTTTGCAAAAGGCATGAGCCAAGAACTGTACTTAGCCTGACCTAGTGCAGCAGCCTCATACAGTCAGGACTTCATTCCTTTCTACCACTTTACCATTTTTGCAGCCAGCGCTGGAAAGAAAGAACAGTTGGCAAGCTCAGTAATTCTGTTTAAGACCAGACAAATTACGGACCCCAGAGGCATATGACTGAAGAGAGGAAGAACACATGGAGCAGAGAATGTGACAGCTGCAGAAAGCATTTTCCACATGAAAGTAATTTTGAGAAAATAAATTTAAAATAACGCACTCTGGCAGCATTTGATGGGAGCAAAGATAAATCCTAGAAGTACAAGCAATCTGTTGACATGGGAAACTACCAGCAATACTGGCTTTGAAAGAGAAAAGTACACAACAAACTAAAAAACATGGCGCACTAGTGAAATGGAAGAACCTGAAAACGGAGCTTAACACTGGTTAAAGGGATGGGAGTGAGAATAACTCAAGCTTCTTTAACACCCATGAGTAAATGTAACCAGGCATTAGTCCATTAATGTCTCCATTCCAGTTTGGAAACAGAGAAATCAGGAAGAACACATAATTATTGTCACCTCAGCTTTTAATTCATGAAAGACCATCACAGTCTGTCAGAGAGTTAGTTACAACAAGAATTGTCTTGTTTCAGCATCCTATTTCACCACAGAAACACATGCTTTAATTTCTATCTAAAAACCTCTATTATCTGGCATTTCCATTTCTTACTGACCAGGTTTAATAAGGGGTTTGCCTTTCTTTAGCACCAAAGAAAAATCTCCTTCCCTGGGGATCACCAAGTTCTATTTCCTATCTGCTACTGCTGCCACTCTGCCTGCAGTCACATGCCTGTTCCAGAACCAGGGCACACAAATGATGGCTGCCTCCTGCTCCTCTTCTGGCTGCAAACACACACAACCAGGAACCTTCCAGTCGGTGGCTTTAGACACCCAGTTCCCACAGGATGGAGCCTCAGTCTCCTCATTAGCTGTCAGCCCACAGGGCCCACACCACACTCTGGTTGTCATCACAGCGCCCCTTGCACAAGCTCACAGGCACATGCCATGGATCTCTCCACCCTCTACCTTGTGGCTAGCACTGGGTCCCTCATCTTCGGCTGGCCCATGCATAAATGAGCAACTGAGACCCTCTGGTCCCTCCCTGGCTTCCCAGGCTACTGCACCTGCTAGCTGTTATATCCCTGGTATCCCCACTGCTTGTGCAGGGGACACACACCAGGGTGGTACCACAGATAACAGAGGCCTCCATGTCCCATGCTGGCTGTCACATGATTTCCCACTCACTGCAGTACTCCAGCTGCTGGCATCCCAGGCATATGGACCCAGGTGACCTTTGGTCCTTATCCAGAGACCCCCTTATCCTTATCCTAGTCCTTATACACAGAAAAGATTCCCCTTACCAAGGAAAGTAGCTAGAATACGATTTTAATAAGGATGAACACAAACAGCACATGGCCAGATAAGTACACTGATTTATTTACAGGCAACTAACTCCCGTTATCTCATTACCCCTCTATTTTCCTCACTTGCTTCTCTTCAAACTACTCTGATCCTTCCACTTTCCCACCTTCAGCTCCTCCCCTTAAGCATCCCATAGTAAGCTTTGTATGAACCTGAGCAGCTCTTACTACGCGCCTTGCATATCCCCAAAGGTAGCAACCCCCCTCAGTCTCAACAGTGCTCCCAAAAGCTTTGCTGTTACTGCACAACAGAGGGAAGCATCCTTATCCAAATCATGAAGCTGTAGGCTCTCCTGTGACAGGCTTGGAAGAAGACATGGAAGGGGCCATTCCCCCAGCTGGGTTATTCAGGCTCCCTCCACCCACCACCATGCCTCTGTGCAAAGACTGATCCCACCTATGTGGCTGGTATTGAAGAAACAGGAGCTCTCTGCTGTTGATAGTGCCTGATTTGCACTGTAAGAAGATGGGTGCTAACACAGAACAAGAGAGAAAAGAATTAGAGAAAGAATAGCTATGGTTATTAATGTCCTCAGTGAAGAATGACAGTAATATACTCCAATTTTGATGCATAAAAATAGATTCATTTCCCACATTAAAGAGATTTGCATCATGAATAAGAGACCAAACCAGCTACACAGGGAAGTTTTATCAGAGTCAGCTACAAAACTCCCAGTAGAGTTTTAATGATGTATCTGTCAGTGTTAAGTCCTCATGTAAAAGGACTTCTCATACCCATAATGCAAATACAGCATCATGGGCATCCTCTCCCCTCTAGCACATTAATCCTTTCCTAAAGCTCATGTGCCTATCATCCAAACACCAATGGTGCTTTCTCAGCTGCTAAACTCTGGAACCATAATTTCAGATGGAAATAAAGCTAATTTCTTCTGCCTTTGTCCACTAAGGCAGAAACCTGTTGAGACAGATTGCTGTAAAGCATAATGCCAGTTTTCAAAGATGATTTGGCAGCACAGACCCGACACAGAAGGCTCAAATAAATTAATCTGATAATCAAATGCAGAAATGAGCTACATGGTGTCTAACTCCTTCATCTGGGATAGAAGGCCTCAACTTTAATTGTTAAAACAAAAACCTAAAACTTTTCTAATGTTTGGAAACATGACCGAGGATTATTGTAATGGTTTTTAGCACAGGCAGAGTCTCACTTTGAGAAGTAATCTTGTCACCTTGAAAATCCCATACACATGTAAACTTCGGAAGGCCTAAAAATTTCTGCTTATGAAGCAGTAACACACTGTCCCAAGACAGGCCTCCCTGTAACCAAGACCAACATGTGTTCTGAAGGAAGTTCCTCAGCAGTACCTTCTTCTATGCATGTCTGGAAGGAGAGGTGTTGTCCTTGACAGAGTTGCTTTGCTTTAAGTGAAAATGGTTTAATACAGGGGAAGAACAAGAGAAACCTTGGGAAACATATCAAATGCTTTTACTACATTTAAACATGAAGATGCAGACAAATTTATTTCAGTAATTCCTGTCTAGCAAAGAAAAAGCGAGCAGTAAAATTCTGAAGATTATAAAGTTAGGCTAGCCAAGAAAGGGTTATGACAATAGAACACAAATGCAAGAAGCATACAAAGCTGTGAATGGAAATATCAAAACAGGTCTCTAAGAAACATGAGAAGTTCACATCTCAGCTGAATTCACAAAATTGATCAAGCCAGTTTTCATGATCTTTGCCTTCTAGGCTAAATTATATTTCAAATATATTCCTTCTGCAAGCAGCACAACGTGGAAATGACAGGTACTTATAACAGCTTTGCTAAGCAGCTTGTTGGATTTGTTGGGGCTTTTTGTTTGTTCGGCTGGTTTTGGTTGCTCGGGGATTTTTTTAAGGCAACAGAAACCCCAAACACAAATAAGGAAAATTTACAAAAACAATACAGTCTTTAAAATAATTTTATTCTTTGCAATCTAATCTTTAGGAGAGATTTAGATTTAAAGAGTATTTAAGTGCTTCACTTGGTGACTTCTCGTTTTATTTTTACATAACTATCCAGTCTTCATGACAACTCCAAATTCCTACACCTATGAAACGCTGAGTTGTCTGGAAAAAGCATTCTTTCTCTTTTCCACTTGTTCCACTGAACAGAACCCCTTATTGGGGGAGGAAAGGGAGAAGAACAGAAATCCCATATGTAATATGGAGTCCTCGTATTCAGAGCAAATTATACCCTTGTAGCGTAGTAACAGACTAAACAGTTATTTCCACAGCATGCAATTACTGAAGGCACATTTTTTTTATGATAGGCAGTTACAAAGGACTAGTAAGGAATGTCTGCAATCATAAAACCAGTGTTTGACTCCACTAAGGAAACACAAAAGTACCCCAAAACTGGAGCTGTAAACAACAGCAAAAGTAAGTTGGTTTTGGTTTTATTAAACAAAAAGACTCCATAAGAATAACTAGATCAAACTGCCTTTGATTATATGAAGTGTTAAATTATGGATAAAGGTACCCAAATGCAACCACTTTTATAATGTTAGAGCAAATAATTTGCTTTGTTTAGTCATTAAATGCAGAGCGTCAACTACTCTTGAAAAACCTTTACCCTGAATTTTATTTTTATTCCCTTTTTTAAAAGGGAATACTTAAAAAGGAATCAGGCTCACTACAGTCTTTTGGGAAGCATATAACTAGAGCACAGCCATAATATATTTCCCCATATGCTCTATAATTCTAAATATAGCCTCCTACACAAACCATACCTCACATTCTGAGAAAGCCAGCCTCTTCTCTCCCAAGTAAAAACAAAACTTGGGTAATACTTAGAGGCTTACCACATTTACTAACATTGCACAACAAACACTGTCAAATAGCAAGTAATTTCCCCCTAGTTTTGGAAAGCACTATCAAATTCAAGCTGCTCAAGTCTATAAGAAAATTAATATTCCATTTTCAAAGGGAATTCTTTTTCATTTGCCAAAAGAATTCTAAATATCAGTGTTACTCTAAGGTGCTTCTTAAAGAGACCAATTTAAAATGATGATTACGTCAACATATCCTCCCATGAACCCTCAGAAAAGTTCACTAGGTAATGCAGTCATGGCTTTTTTCCAAATATGCTTTAAGTAGACTTATACTGTACAAACTGTGACATAAGCAAAAGACACGACTTCTTCAGTTCATTAAGAAAATTACACCAGGCAATAATAAAAGCAGCAGTCACAGTGCAAGTGAATGATGTGACACCACAACATCATAACTTGGAAATGCAGTCATTTGGGTTATACATTTGAATCGCACACAGAAGGCATCAACACAATCAACCATCAATAACAGGATTATATAGTTATTTAATGTCATCTACAATTTCAGTTACAACTGTCAAAGCTTTGTAAAGCATGTTCTTTGAATACAAATTTCATTTTGAAATTCATGATCAAAATTATTCTAATTTGTATAGTTCTAATACAGTTCTGCTCCATTTCTACAATTGGAAGTCTCAGTACACCAAGCTACTTACATAATTATAAACACCTAATTGCAAATTAAGAAGATAACTTGACTGTTTTCTAACAGACTAATACAAGTCAAATGTATGTATTTAGTAAACACTACTTTTTCTTTTTTTTTTTTTCAGAAAATATAGCACAACACTTCAACACACTTCCCAACTCTTTACAGAAGTATCTTTCAGATATAACTTAGTAATTGCCCCCATAGTTGGTTTCCACCCCTCAGTTAACTGTTCAGAATCACCACCTACAACTCGGCTGCAAAGTCACTGCAAGCCTGCGTAATTTTGAATATGCAAGCGTATAAAGACAACCAATTTTTACTCATCATACAACAAATTGCTTATTAAAGTATAAGATAAACATGTTCAATAGAAAACAACAAGAAGTATTACATACATTTACACCCAGGATGCAGAACAATTTACCAATATTGTTTGCTATGGAAAAACAAACCAAAAAGTTTAGCTAAAAAGATAATGGTGTTTCATGACACAGAACAGACATCACCTGGCTGTTTTTTTCCCAAGATGATTGAAAATAACAGTATCTTTTTGTTGATGCATATCTCAGGATACTTGACAAAACAGACACCTAAACAAATCCCTAGGAAATTATGCTGAACCATTTGCACTCCTGAACGAAAATATCTGATTTTGAAATTCTTTTTATGCATACAATATGATTCTATGATACCAATGAAATAGGACCAAAAAAAAAAAAATCAGCTATTTGATATAATTTTTTTGTTTCTATAAGTATAAAAGTATTATAAGTATTTCTACAGTAAATAAAGAACTGAGTTATGTATTTAGCAGCAGACAAAGCAGAGAGTGCCATAAACTGGTGATCTCTGTACATCTTCCACTGTAATTCAAGAAGAAAAAAAACCAGTCTGTTTTGTTTGAACCAAAGCAAGAAAACTTCCATCTTCCAGTTTCTAATTTGGAAACAAGGACAAGCATCTCCTAATCAAATCTAGTCTCCTCTTTTACATCTAAATGCCTCATATCCTGCAGACAAAATCTGAATGGTTTAATTTCGCTTAACTTGTAGAAAGTGTTATCTGGCTTTTTAAGTGGTTAACTTCTTTCAATGCGTTACTTAATGATGTATAAGTAAGTGGAAAAAGAAATCACCAAACCACTCCACCTTCTTTAAACATTCAATATCAGTGAACGACAAAACATTATGCAAAGTACTAGTAACTACATCTCAATTTAAAATGTTAATTAGCACCCCAGTCCTACATCAGGATCTGTGTCCATGGATTCTTATTTAAGTCAGCTACTTGCTGTAATTTTGCTTACACATCTACTGTACTTTGTTTAACTGGTAGCTAACATGATCTTCCACTAGTTTTCCTCACAATTAGACTTCCACAGCAGTTCATCTTTTAGGCTGCCCTTTATCTTTGCTTTTATTGCCTATCTAAACTCAAGTCATGCCTCCAAATTGGATATGACATCCCATCTCCTCCTCAGTCCTACCCACATGCTTCTCCTGACAAAGACAAGTCCACAAGCAGATTGCAAGAAATGATGTAATCTTAAAAAAATCAATCACAAGGACAAATAAGCCATAAAACCAACAGCACCATCCATTACTTCACATCTATGTTCACAGGTCAAGAAGGGTACTCGCATCTGGTCACTTTTACACCACACAAGACAGTTGACTTATCACAAACAAGAAGATGACACCTGTTCCAAAGTGCATTTCCTCAGAGTACCAGCTTTTCATGCAGTCTATTACAAAGCACATACATGCAGAAGTCACAACTAACAGTTGCTCATGTTAATACCAACTGATACTGTTTCTTCATTACTAAATGGATAGTCAAAGTCTGTCTGATCTCCCCAATAACAATGGTATGTTGACATCTACACCAGAAGTTACATGGAATGCCCAAAATGTATAAAAAAATCAGCAACAAACAATTTTTGTTCTTCCATTCTTACTCTTTCAGTAACAGGAAAGCTACTGGTGAATGTGATTATACAGTTGACAGCCAATACAGTTTATTAGTAATAACTGCTGGATCCAAACAGGAACAGCACATCTCAAGTGCATCAGCCAAACAAACCAATAAATTACTACATAAGCAAGTTTTTCACTTTTCATTGTTCCATGAAAACCACAAGCTACTGCCAGAAAAAAGACAGCTACAAAACTATTAATGCAATCAGCTTGTGAAAATCAGCAGCAGCTTGCTCAGCTCCTTACAAAACCAGGCCCAATCAAAATCAAACTGTTTTCTTTCCAGTTTTACCTGTGATATTCCACACTGCATTAACCTAGAACTCTAGTGAAAAAGGTATGCCTATGTAGTGTTGTATTTATCAGACAACTAAAAGGGGTTTTTTTTGTACTTTGAAAATCCTGAGTTAGTGTAAAATAAGTACCAATAAAGATAATAAAAAGTATAACATACTTGAAACATTTAAATTACAGCTGGTTTATTCAACTGAAAAAAAATATTTCAGCTTTAGTCATCAGAATGTTTCTGACTTAACTGTAAATGCACAGGTTCAATTAGAGCAAGCATTGTTACAAATAAGGATGTTTTTGTGGAAACTGCTGTGACAACCATATGCACAGAAAAGCACATACTATTTATGAAATAAATTACATTTATTGCTAGCAATGATGTACTTACGCTGTTCTTACACCACACGCAAAACACCTTACTCACCAGATTTCCCTGTCACATCCAAAGCTGGCGCATCCGCCTCGCTGCTGTCATCTGTAGATTCATCCTCATCCCCTCCAGCAGCATCGCTCGCTGCAGCAGAGCTCCCTGCTGACACCTTGCCTGCCGAAGAACTCTGACCGGGGGCATTTTTCTTCCGCTCAAAGCGAAAGCGATCCAAATTGTAGAAACTCATTTTCACCTCTCAGTCCCGTTTGCAGGAGGCAATACGAGCTGGGCAGTTTCTGTAGAAAAAGCCAGGAAGAGGCGGCCGAGCTCATCAGATGCCGCTCGGGAAGAAGCCGGCGAAGTGTCGGGCAGCCGCGAGAGCAGCTGGAGGCCCCACCAGCCAAGCGTTCTCAAACTCGTGCCCGCATTCCCACGGAAACGGCACCCACCTATGATATGAGGCACCTGGAAGGCGCCAGCCCAACGCTGCTCACCCCTGCCCGCCGATGCCCACACCTGCTGGCGATGCCTATCCCTGCCCTCCGATGCCCATCCCTACCCGCCGCCGTTTACCCCTTCTCGCCGATGCTCACCCTTGCCTTCCACACTTCTTCCGCCCGCTGCTGCCCACCGCCACTCACCCCTGCCCTCTGATGCTCACCCTTGCCCTCCACACTCCCCCTACCCGCTACTGCCCACCGCAGCTCACGCCTGCCGGCCGATGCCCACCGCTGCTTCCTCCCCACTCACGGCAGCCTGAATCCTTTGGACCCTGACGACAGGCCCCGCACGCACCTGCCGCGCACCGGAGCAGACACAGTGAGGCTGCCGGCGGGCAAGGAAAGGCGCGACAGCCACGCCGTCCCGAGGCACCAGGTTGCTAGCAAAGAGGCTACCCAGGCGGCACTGAGCCCAACAGCGCCCAACGGCAGCGGCACCAACCCGGTTCCTATCCACGCGATGCGCGAAGGCGCTGGATTATAGCGTCAGAGCCTCACAGCCAATCACCTCGCCTGAACAGAGCGCGCGAGCGCCTGCGCCTTCTCGTTCGAGAACGGCGGGAGCTGCGTGCCGGGCTGAACGCTCAGCGGCTGCGCCTTCTCGTTCGAGAACGGCGGGAGCTGCGTGCCGGGCTGAACGCTCAGCGGCTGCGCCTTCTCGTTCGAGAACGGCGGGAGCTGCGTGCCGGGCTGAACGCT